>JAOEGS010009027.1:0-22095 GCA_025447755.1 Corythornis vintsioides | reverse complement strand
TTAAAGAAGGGGAGACCTCGAAGGAGTTGCAAATGAGGATAACACTGAGGTAACAGGCTATGGACCTTTGGGTTTTGGTTTTTTTCATTTCTTGAGAATAACCAATTTTTTCCTGGCACAATGCTATGAAAGTCACACCAGGGATGAGTTTGGCTTGTTGGTCAACCAATGACATCTTTACCTTTGAGCCTTCCATTTGAGACACCACAATGAAGGGAAAAGGCTAAAAGAATTCCAAGACAATTCATAATAAATGTTCAAAATAAAGCTATTAAAGCTAAGTTTTGAAAATGTGTTATCTATACCAATGGATTTTTTTTTTTCAGTTTTACTGCCAAGAATTGCAGTTCCATGGCCTAACTGGCCTCTCCTCAGTGCATGAACCACTGCACACCAGGCCAAAGCCCTGCTCTCTAGCTGGCATGGCATCAGATGCTGCTCAGCACCATACAAGTCCCATTGACCTCCCTGGGGAAAAAGAGCACGTGCCCTCAATTGTGCTTTTTAAAGACTGGGGCAATTTTGGCACTAAACAGGATGGTTTAGGTGCATGTTATTAAACCAAATGGTTTGGCAGAAAAAATACCTTAAGGAGTTTCTGTTGCTGCTTCTTCTAATTTTTTTTTGGTAGGTATTCACAATAAAGTATGGTAGAAGTCATTCTGGTGAAGAGGAAATTTAACAATTTGCCATATTATCACAGGTGAACAATCTAACTAGTCTCAATCACAGCACCTCTTCTTACCTCTTCTTATTTTCCTGGTTTTTAACAAGTTCCAAGGTAACTTTTCTTGTGTTGCTTGTGGTATACTTTCCAATTTGTATTTTAATCAGCACACTGCTTATTAAATCTATTGACAGCAAATGGGAAATGACTGGACTCTGATCAGATAGCAGGACTCTGATCAGATGGCAGGTTAATAATACAACTTCCAGGTGCCTAAATTCATTCTTATTCCATAGTCACAGGACAAAAAGCCTTTTGAATGGTGGCATTGTTCAGTAACTTACTGTGCCCAAGATACATGACCACTTGATACAACTATGAAGGAAGCAATCTCTTCTTGATGGCTGCTTTCTGTGGCTCCTGTGATAACTGGTGGTTTTGTAATGAAATAAATAATTATAAAAATTATAATGTAAGACAAGCAGCAAAAACATTGAATATATATGAGTCTATGTGGAGACACACGTAGAGCGGGAAGATCACCCAGCAGATCTGGCACTGCAGAATGTTTCTTATCACGCAGTCCAATATAATAAGCATTTGAGAACCCCTGTTGTGAGCATGTATTTAAAGACTAACATTAAAGGAAGAATAAACCTTTCCAATCAATTGTGAAAGTAAAATCAGCAGTGAAGCAACAACAAAAATTGAAGCACAGCTAGAAGAAAATTAAAACCAGCTACCCCTCAATACCTGTTTTAATTAAAAGTTAGCTGGGAATATGTAAATTAAAAGAGGAATTACATTTGAATTAAAAAAAAAGGCAGTAAAATAATTCAGGACTTTTAGATTTCTTTGAATGATGGGATAATTTACTGAGATTCAAGGCATGTTTGCTGTCTAGACAGATCAACTTCACATGGACACTGTGAGAACACCTCTGTCTGTAGCCATGAGCAATGCAGCACCTTTTGTGAGCTGACTGGCCATTTGTTGATCCAGAATGCTGACCCAAGCTACCAACCACCTGCATGGTTTGGGTTCTAAAAAAAAAAATGCATGGAATTTTTTTAGGCTGTAAGCAAATGCATAAAAAGAATTGTGAGGATCTCTCTGGGTCTGGCAAGCCAAAAGAAGATGCTGAAGTGAGTATGGTAGAACAGAAAGAGAAGCTTGAAATGCAGCCAAGACATTTCTGTGCTGGAATATTTCTCCAATGCATTGTTCATTTCCTACCATATGTACAAATTGAACACCACCACAGAGCTTGCCAGAAAAGACAGATACAGTGAGATAGCATATCATGCAAGAGCATTTAAAAATTGTTAGGAAAAACTAAGATTAATGATAGGGCCTGAAAAACACAGAATGAAGCTTATGTCAACCAAATCTTTCAGGATTTTTAAGGCCATTTTTCTGAGGTAAACATTTCCCTAGAGAAGTGCAGTAAAACTGGACCACAAGGACTATCTCTCACATATGCTGTTGTTGGACTAAATTTGTTGATATTGTCATAGCATCTGAGATCTTTGGCTGCAAATTGATAAACACAGACTTCATAGTTCTAATAAATACAGACAATAATTTTGTCCACGTATTTGTTAATGTTCACTGATGCATCATACAAGAATAATGAGCCCTTCTGCAACCACCTATCAGTTCATTTTTCCCCATCTCATCACACAGCTTTGAAAGTACAGGCCTCTCTGAGAAGGAGGCATCAACTCACCAGCTCCAGCACACACACAGTGCTCCATTTCACCACTTGATTTCCCTGTGCTGTATCTCAATACACAGCAGGGGTTTTAAGCACCTCTCTTAAATATTTTTTTTCATACTTTGCTCTCCTGGCACCACAGGCTCATTTTTCTAAATGGATGCATTGCCTCCTGAGTGCCACCCTGGGCAACACCATGTTTTAGCAGCACTGCAAGAGAAGAAATGCAGCCTGATACTCATTGAAAGTCTGCTGATGGTCTCAGACTCTCCTGGTATTGAAGATTCATCAGATTATTTTTCCATAAGAATGTATTTGAATGCAGTATTTGGAAAGTAGAGCAAGAGGTACCAATTATATCCTAGTAAAGTCTGTGTCTGCATACAAAATTTCTGTTGTGGTCAGATGGTATTAAATCTCCTGATATACTGCCAAAACGTGCAGATATTAACTATAAATTCGGACATGGTGAGAAAAACATATTTTTGCTCACGTTGGAGACTCAAGATGTTTGCACAATCCCTGCTCCTTCACCATGGTCCAGGAAAGCACATCATGCTCTGCAGAGCAGCAGGAAAGCTTGGGAACCAGCATTTAAAAAAAACAAAACAAAACAGAGCAAAACACAAAATATCAAGGGATTTCTTTTTAGTGCTGGCAAAGGCTACTGTAACATGTCACACCAACATAATCTGGCCATCTTGGACACCTTCTGTTCTGTCTGGTTAAGTGTTTGGAGCTACAGCTTGTCTTTGCTTCCTTAGTTTCTATGCTGATGACATGAAAAAAAAGCATTAATAGTAAAATCAGGGACCATTATCAGGCTTACATCAGCTCCTTCAAATGTGAATCAGGAGCCTCTGACCTTGTCTCATTTTGAAGAGTAACCAAGTACAAGAAACAAAAGCACAGAAATTCTGTGAAATGATATAAACAGTTGAAAGTCAAGGGATTTGAGTCTTCCCAATATTTTTGAACACTGCACTTGCAGTACAGCCACCAACTGAAGTGCTGTAAAACACCAGAGAGAAACACCACACAGAGGTAATAAATGGGTACAAGAAAATACCTGTGGTGGGTGTGCAACACACCAAAACACGTCTATCAAAATCATAACAGGGCAATAAATAAGTGCTGATCTGTAATACAGTCCCAAATTTCCAAATGTAAAGATGTGTGAAATGAATTGCCTGGAGCAGGTTATGGGGAGTGGGGGAAATGGCAATTTGCACCATGCAATGAGAAACTTGATTTTTTTCACTATATGAGACAGCTTGAAGCTGCAGCCAGCAGGTTTGAACTCAAAAGGAAGATATGAAACTCAGAGAGGAGCACTGTAATGGAAGGTGTTGGGTGGAATAAAATTACTCTGTCACAAAACAACTAAAGAAAAAAGGAATTAAGGATTAACAATAGTGAAATCTAGAGAATCTGGAAAGGGTAAATTCAGCTAAAAATGTTTGTAAGGACAGGACAGTCAGTATGTGGTCAGGTCAGCTCTGACCACTGTGGTCTTGGGTGCTCCCCCAGGCATCCATCCTTCTCACACTCAGTATTCCACACCCATCCAGGGGGGAAAAGGTCCAGAGAAAGGTCACAAGGATGATCACAGGACTGAATGACCTGCCATATGAAGAATGGCTGAGAAAACTGGGGAAGAGAAGGCTTAGGGGAGACCTTATTACCATGTCCCAGTATATAAAAGGTGGCTACAGAGAAGATGGAGACTCCCTTTTACAAGAAGTCACATGGAAAAGGGGTGATGGGTACAAGTTACTCCTGGGGACATGCTGACTGGACTCCAGAAGAAATTTTTTCACCATGAGAACAATTAGACATTGATTAGTCTAGGTGACCCTGATCTGGCAGGAGGTTGGACTAGATGATCTTCTAGGTCCCTTCCAGCCCCTAACATTCTGTGATTCTGTGATTGAGAATCTGTCCTTGGCTATTTTTCTAGGCAACTTTTGGGAAAAGGTCATAATTGGAGAGCCAAGCACCTTGCTCAAAGGAAAAACAGGAGGTTAGTTATGGCATTTCAAAGAGAAATATTCAAAGCTCCTGCATATGAAAAATTAATAAGCTGACCAAACATTTGAAAGCTGAATAAATAACATTTCTTTAGCAAAAATAAAGCTGAATGATCCAAAATAAGGGCATCTATCCAGCAAGGAGAAGGAAAAGATAAGCTGTTTCCCTCCTCTCTAAACTTCCCCAGCCTTCATTAGAGGTCACAGTTCAAAGACAGCTGAGTTCAAAAAGGACTTCAGTGTTTGAGTCCAACCTTGATCATAGTGCATTTTCTCAGGAAACAGCCAGCAGGAAAAGATCAGTTACATGCCAAGATAAGGTGACACATTAGAAAGCACTGGCCTCATCCTGCACCTGGATGCACAGGTTCTGTATTATTTCCCTGCACCCTCTGGGCAGCATCACCCTCCCCCCACTGCAGCTGTGTGGGCAGCTTGTCCTTTCCAGCCACCTCTGTATATCTGAGTGGCAACAAAAACATGCATAATTCTCTCCCGCCAATGGCAAATTTCACCCACCCTTTATCAACCTGGCTCCACTGCTACCTTTACTTCACAGCAGTCTCCCATTTTTGTGCTCACACTTGAGTCCTGCAGCTCTGCAGGGGAAGGAGGTCTCACCCTCCTACCATAACATCCCACCTGACCTCTGCTTTAACATAACCAATCCCATCGATACTCTGCCACAGTTATGTTGCCTAGCAAGAGGTTTTGCATGCAGGGAGGAAGCAAAATGCTCAAAAGATAGGGAAAAACACATCCCACATATAGATTCAGGCAGCTGCTAATCCTGCCTTAGTGCTTGATTGGGTAGCACCTCGAGAGTTATTTATTCAGATTATTCTTTTAATTTGAATGACAATGGAACTTTTCAAATAACTGTGCTTAACCTGAGCTTTTAAGGCTTGAACATTCCTACTGAGTCAGGCCTGTCTATAAAAGCAGTGAATTGAATATTCTTATTAGGTTCTTGGGATGCTTTTTTCTCCTGAGTTCAAACAGTGGTAACTTATTATGCTGCAGATCTCTCCTGAGCCCCCGGAAAAATCAGCCTTTTGTCAGTACATGGTACTGCTGGCACACTCATTTTCCCCACAAAACTCCCTCGTTTCAAAACATCAGCTTGACTCACAACTGCATTCTAGACCTAGAAACTGCTTCTATGGCCAGGGTAATGAATATACAATATATGCACAGTTACAACAGCTGATGAGTCACTCACAAATTTGCCATACATTAACTTCACAGCCAGGCTCTGCTGGGGAACAGAAAGGAGGTGCTTTAAAAGAGCTTTAGAAAAACTCAGGGGACACGCTGAACTTTCAGCTTGTTCACCAGAAGGTGTAATTTGGCAATATCAATAGTTCAGAAAACATCAGCTTAGTCCATTTAAGTTCTCAAGGTTTTATTTACCCTAGTCAGAAAATACCCAGCCCTACCCAGCCTTGCAAATAAAGCAGTAGTTCAGATCTGCTTCTATAAAGCTGCCTCATTACACAAAACCTGCTTAAATCTATAGAAGATACTTTCCCAGGTTTACTGTGATGTCTCAGAAATAGCAGTAATTAATTTTCTTATTACTTCCTTTAAAGAAAACCTCTTCAGCCTTAGAAAGCTGGAAAGTTGAAACCACTAAGACTGAAACACAGCCTGACAGACTGAAGTCCCATACAAGTACCAGTCCTTGATAAAAATGTATCTCCCTAATTTGGGGTGACAAGTATAATGGTTTAATCCTCACTTCCTCCATTAATGTAAAAACATTCCTTAGTAAATTGACCCGTTTATTTTCCTCCCCAAATTGTGAGCTTGGTGCTCAGATTCAACAATATCTGTCCAAACAGTGTCAGACTTCACAGCATATCATTTTCAGATCACACACATCAATATTATAATTGGGATATGGATGCTGAGGGCATCTTATTTACAAATAAGATAATAACTTTTAACTCAGAGAAGTGCTGTAATTTCCCTTCTCCTTAGTAAATAGTTTTCTCTCAAAACCTGCACTATGTTATAACAAGTGTATGTCTGCATTTTATGTTGAAGATGGATGGCCCATGGCTGTGAAAGCCCTGCCTCCTACACTGGTGATTTTGTTTGGTAAATTCATTCTATTTGCAGACACATTTCCTGAAAAGCTTGTTGGATGGAAACTTTGGCAGACTGAAATAATTGGGTGATTTTAATCAGAAAACATTCCAAACCAAAACATTCACAATTCCTAGAAATATGAGATTACCTGCCTAACAACAAAGTAAAAGCCACAAAACTTGCAAAATAACAAGTAGTGCTGTTTTCAGGACCACATTGCTTCAAGACCAAATAAAGTTCTGTTTCATATTGATTTATCTTGTAATGGATTGACAGAGGTATCAGTGGAGCCTGTTCCCCTGCTACACTGATCAAGTTTGGCAAAATAAGATTTTGTTGTCTACTAAAATCCTTACTGGGGTCTTATATTTAGGCTGGACTTTTCTAGCTCCACTTCCATCTGCTTAGTTTCATGAAATTTGTAATATAATAATCTGTGAGGCTTCTGCTCTTCTTCCTTGAAAGCTTTGGTTGGAATCGGCCAATGAGTTTACAAGTGACTAACCTATAGAAGAGCAGGAGAGAGGCAAAAGGAGTTTTCTTTAGAGAGAAGGTGACTAAGATAAATGCACACAATGCCATCTTTGTCCTCTGCTTTCAGAGTTGTTAGAAAGCACTCAGGTCATGTTACCCATTTGTTTTTAACACAGATGGGTTTTTTTTCTTGTGCTTTCTTAGATTCAAAAGCCTCTGGGGAACAATTTCAGGGAAAACACACAAGATGCTACAAAATGCTTGAGCTGCTTATTAACACTGAAATAGGTGTAAGACTGGTAGCAGTTTTGCACAACTTAGAGAGTAGCCACAAGCTTGCTCAGTGAGGAGGAAAGTTTTATTTCTGGATTTGTTCATGTCTTAGAGCTATGGAGTCTGAGATCATTAATGTCAGCATCAGCTGAAATCCCATGCAGCTTTGGTATGATGAATAGTTAGTTATTTGGAATGGGTTTAAAACAAAAACTGCCCAAGAAGTAATTTTAAAAAGTGATTTTTAAAAAGGACAAAAAGTAAATATGTGCTGCATGGTTTTTTTTTTTTTCTTGGCAAACCAGCTATACTGAGATTTCTGTGTGACTAACTTTAAATACAGAGGGGTCTGTCTTCATGTTTTCATTCCAGCACCTATGAAGACTACATGTGCAAAAGAAAATATAATAAATAGGAAGTTGGGGTTTCTTTCACTGAATACCAGAATGATGCATTAGCCACAGTTCCAGATGAATCCATATGGAATACTTCCTACTTTTTGCTTTGCAACTGTTCTGTTGCTATTTTCATTGAAGTTTGTCCATGACTTTTCTGCAATATGTGACTTGCCTGAGGAGTTTTCAGTTCACAGAGTTTTCTACACTGACTTTCCTGCTGTCCTTGCCACAATATGTGTCTCTCTCAGGGGAACCCATTTTTTTCTTGTGTGTTTCCCCAAGAAAGTGCTATGGCAAATTTCAGGTCAGGTGCCAAAACAACTACTCATGATCAGAATGGTTTAGCATTTCCTTCAATACCACCAGATTTGGTTCTTAACGTGCTTGTATTTTTCATCTTTTTGCATATGTTCTGTCTTTTTTTGTTTGTTTTAAACTTTGCTACTTTTCAAGTGCTAAAGCCAACAGAAATTTGGGGATTCCCTGTCTTTCAGGAGCCAATTTCCATTTACAAAGGCAAGTGTTCCCTTTCAAGAAACACTGACTGGTTATAATGAAGTCAATGAGGGATCTCTGCTGGACTTGGGAAGCTTTATCTTCAGGAAAGAATATATTTTGGCAAGGTGTCTGGTTTGTGAAGAATAAGGTTCATTCAAATCATGTCACAGAAGCATGTCTAGAGTGCCAGGTCCTGTGTTAAAATAAAAGTGAAAAACTCTTTTCCGTAGCCCAAACATCTCTACCAATGTTCTTAAATAAAGACTTGGATTTGTCTTTAAATTTAATGTGGCTTTTCACTTAGAAATGTCCATTTTCTTTTTTTTTTTCTTTTTTTTTTATGTTCTTGCACTCAAACTAAAACCTTCCAATTTAGTTTTACTATTTTTGAGAAACTTTGAACATATTATGATGATATTCACAACTGTCAGTGAGCTGAAAAGTAAGTTTCCAAACAGCTCTGATTCACTTGTTATTCTGCAAGTCTGGCTATTAAGGATATTTCAGATTTTTCCACTGGGAGTCTCTGATCACCAGAACGAAGTGATCAATTGCTCTAATTTATCTTTTAAACTGAACTGAATCAGATCCTCTCTGATGTCCTTGTTTATGTGTTTTCAAAACCTGGCCTCCTAGAAAAGGGGGGAAAGGTACTTAAAATAAGAGGTGGCTGTAACACAGGAGGCCAGTTTCCTGCCATTTAATATCACAATAGTGGAGTCACCACTAATAACAAATTCAATTTATAAATCTATTAAAATGACAAAACAGACAGATTTGCTATATAAAAAAAGAATTATTTTGTCCTAGGAAGAAGAAAAAAAGATGTTTATTTCAACAAGGCAGGGAAGAGAGTTGTTCTGGTGATTACTGTCCTTTTTGCCTCCTCTGCTTATACAACACACAAGATCTGTAAATGTTCTTTCTTTCAGCAGCTTTCTGGGACAGTTTCTGCCCTCAGCTGTTCTCATGAAAACCTGCTTAAAGCAGGAATTGAAGCAACCATCTAATTGAGGGGAGAAGCTGACCCAGATGTGTTCAAGCAAAAAGATTCAGAGGCTCAGCAGGAATTAAGCAAAACTGGGAATAAGTAGCAAAGGAGGAACATGACATTGCTGTGGGCTTTGTGCTCCTTGCTTGCCTTGCCCAAACCTGGAGGGGTTTTCCCCCATCTGAGCTGTGGTTGCCACAGGCTGCAATCAGAGCTGGATACACACAGCCCGTGCAGGTACCTCCTCACCAGATTTTATTTATGGTGCCTGACATAGTAATCCCCTTAGGAAGGGCATGGAAATATTCCTGTAATGCTGAAAGGAGTACTCATAGTGCAACTGTTCCAAGTCAACTGCATCTAGAGATTTTGACTGCAGAGATTCTGTATTCAAAATAATCCCAGTAAGAAGTTTGAAGGCAAAAGCCTTGCTACCCAAATTACAAGAATGAATGATGCAGACAATGTCAATGCAGACACTGGATAAGGTAATTATTCCTAATTGCATTTTGACACAGTCTTTGGGAGACACTCATTTGAGTCATAGAAAGAGCTGTTCTTGTATCAAAATTCACAGATATGGCAATTACTGTGCTGAAAAGCCAAATACAGCAGTGTAGTGCTAAGAGAGAGGATTCCACACAAGCAAGAGGCACAGAGTCCTGAAGCCACCTCAGTTTTTTCCATCCCTGGGAAGCCTGTTATGGTCCTCACATGTGTCCAGTGCAGCAGCAGTCCCGTCCCACAGACTCCTCCTTCCAACTAAAACCACATTTGACATGTTCTTTGCTTTTCACTGCATATTCTAATTTTTCTTCCTTTATGCCTTTTGCCTGAAAAACTGCACAGTGGTAGGTTTAAAGCATAGCATAGAGATGTTTTCCTTTTTCCAGGAAGATTCCTCCCCAAGGAATACAGCCTCCTCTCTATTGCTTTTTTTTTGTCTTTGAATAGCTGAGCATCACATTAACATCCCCTTGACTGGAGTGTGTGGACTGGGCCCTCGTTCTGCTGGTTCTCACCTGCTTTCATCTGCCTCCTGAACAGTCTTTGGTAATCCTTCTATTTGAAACTTCCTTTTCAAGTGGCTGAATTTCCCTTGAACTCATTTACACATTTGGAGGAAGACTAGCACTGAGGAATGCACTCATTTTCTCTCTTTTCTCCCAACTCCCTGAGCCTTAAATACTTGTCACTGTTTGTCCTTTTCCTTTGCACTTGCTATGTAACAGAGCAATCAAAACTGGAATAGTTGGAAATCTCAGCCTTCACCAAAGCAGCCCTGCCAAAGCCTCCTCTGGTTTCTGGCTGGTGATGGCTGCTTTCCCCAGCCATCTGCAGCCTCCATCACACAGCAAGTGCAAATATCCTGCTTGTAGTAAGCACCTGGAAAATAAAATATGACCTACACACATACACTTAAACACTGACCCTTCCATGTCCTGAAGTTAAATAGAAGGCTTTTTATCTCCTGTGATTAAATTAGTGCTTGGCCTGCAAAAAAAAGTTGGATGACTTCTGTGTAAAACACCTTTCTTATTTTCTAATTCCTCAGCTGCAATTAGACTCCCATTTTGGGATATGACCATTTACTATTACACATTTCACTCTGCAGATTACATCATCTCCAAGAGTTTTTAATTCACTGCAGTTCTTACTTGTACTTTTGTTTATTACTAACATTTTGCTGCTGCAATTCAATATATTAAGAACCAAATTATCCAAGATAAGTAGCAAATGGGACAGATTCAGATTTCCTCATTTCTCAGCAGAAAGTGCAGTGGATAAACACATCTTTTTCAAGAGATCAATAATCCTATTTTTGTTTGCTTGCATCCTTTAGTGCAGTATTTCCATCTTATTCCCATAGCAAACAAAAGGCTCAATTCTTACTACAGATACCACCAAGCAAAAGGTGAATGTTTATGCACAGGCTTTGAGGAGGTTTAAAATAAGACAAACCAAACTCACTCTCCTCTGACAGTAAACATGGAAACAATAAATTGTCTTAACACAGACCAGCAGTCATGGCCAGTGGAAAATAATGAGCATCCCTGTCTGGTTTTGAGGGGTTCCCTGGGGATGATATGTAACCAGCAAACACTTTTTAGTCTAACCAAGACAAATCAAGCTGAAGCCCTGATGGCCAATCTTGTAGAATAAATGAGACAGAAATACTGAAATAGCAATTATCAGCAGAGCCATCAATTACTGAAAAGCTGAGTGCTGGCAGGTCCCCGTTCATTGAGCTGGTCTGAACACACTAACAAAAGGGAGAGCATGCAGCTGCTCCTGTGTGAAACACCTTGATAGACTTGCCCTGCACTGCACCCAACACTGCTGCAAATGCAACCTGTCCCCTGGCCCAGTTACCTGACAGCTGCAGCTCAACATCTGGCCCATGATACTGAATGGGATTACACATCTGTGACTGAGAAGACATCTGTCTACATCCCAGTGCTACCCAGAGAACATGACAGATTGAATGGAGAGACAGAAAAGTTAAGACTAATGATTGGGTCTGATCTCTGAAACTCTGACATGAAATTGTCCAGTGTAGCCCTAGACTGTCAGAAAGAGGCACAATTTAGCCTTTCAGACCCGTGGGTGAAGCTACTGAAGTCATGAAAAGTTCCTTAAAAATTATCACTTGATAGAAGAACAGTATCTTGAGTGGCTGGTGCTCAGAAGAAGCTTCACATTCCTCATTTCTAAAGATCATCCCTACACAGTGAATTTTGCCCTTTGTGGCTGTGCTGGCAAAAGCCTGGCATGGCACACAGTGCCAGTAGCTGCTTTTTGCTGCATGATTGGCAGTTCAAAGGTGTAAAGCACTATTTCTGCAGTAACCTGATTCAAGGCTGGGATGAATTATATAACATTTGCAGACAGATATTCATTGGTGCAGGCTGACATTTTGATCTTGCACAATTCCATAGTGGAAACTAATGAGATATTTAAGAAAAAAAGATTAAAAAGAAGAAAGAGGAGGAGATAAAAGAGACAAATATATTATTTCTTAAAAAAAATAAAAACAAAACAAAGCAAAACAATACACAACACACACGTAACAAAACCAAAACCAAAACCAACCCAAAACACACAAAAAACCCAACAAAACATCAAACAAACACCAACAAACAATAAGCAAAATAACTAGAAAGTGAAAAAAAGAAATATTTTTCTGAAATCCTTTGGCTTTCTTCTTGAGGTGTAAGTGCTGGGGTTTGTGTGTCCCTTGAGCTTTCTTATCCTTCTCACTACCTCTACATCATCAATTCCTCTAACTGCAAAGAGCAGAATATCAGAGTACATTAAATCTGATTTCTCTTTTTTAGTCTATTTTCCCATTACATCTTTGCAGACTATATTATTTAACATTAAACACTTTTATATTCAAAACTTCAAGAGACGTTTTCTTCAGTCATGTTCACCACTCTAAGTTGCAGCCACTGACTTTAAAGCAGAGGGGATTTTAACAGCAGTCAGCAGAAATGTCACCAGGTACAGGTAACTCTTCCCTAATAAATAGAGAAAAGTCTGTTTAATTGGCATAGCTCTGGTAGAATCAGAGAGATGGCAGCTGAGGGCTGTCCTCTGCGTGTAGTACAGGGACAGGGGGATACATGGCAGCCAGTGGGAAGTGAAGGGAGGCTGTGGAATGAAATACATGTCACATTATTAATCAGTTACCCTTTACACCTGTACAAGAGATGGGGAGTAATGAGTTATTTTTCTTTTAGGTCCTGAAGCTATTGTTCACCAGGGAGGAGAAAGAGGCCATTAAGCTTTTCACATACATTTCTTATGGTTAAAAGCTAAAGTTAATGATATCAAATAATAACTTTGATAGTTAGTAACTGCTGCAAAAACATCTCCTGGACTGGTGGCTGAACCTGTTTTGCCTTTATTAACCTCCTCTGGGGCTGACTTGAGATGTAAAGTGCTGCACAGTGCTGGGTCCCAGAGGGCCAAACTGCTAACAGTATTGCAGAAAGGAGAGCAGGGAGAGATCCTACAAGGTCAGGTACTCCCTCATCTTCCCCTAGGCGGGATCTGCTCTGCTAAATCACTCCTGACATTATTTGTCTAAAGTGTTTTGCTTTGTTTTTTTAAAGACCCAACAGCAGACCTTAAGTTTGCAATGCCAGAGTTTGATGTTTAATACTTCTCCCTTTTTCCCTCCCTCTCGCTGTGTGCAGCTCTAGCATGAGCTGAGCAGGACAGCAGCAGACCCCCTTGCAGCAGTAATTTGCAGGTTTTTGAGACTTCAAAGCAGGATAACCACATGGTTCCTCTAAATACAGGTTAGAAACAAGGCTAGAGTATTCAGATTTAAAATTTGCATTCTGTAGTTTTCTTCCCATACTCCCAGAATGATTTTATCATTTTTCTGCTAAACAAGGAAATGCTTAATCCTTGTATTAACCTTCCTTTGATACTCCAGGATTCTTTTATTTCAGCCCCTCACAGCTTAAAGGCAACAGTGAATGAAAGCCCTATGGAATACTCTTAATGAAAGGCTAATGAATTTAAAACAGCTTCCATCTTGCAAATGCAACATAAACCATAGGGTTGATTTAAAACACCACCAGGCACATCCATACCAACAGAAGTTCTGCTTCATGCAGCACTTTCACTTTATGACAAAATGCACCCACATTGCAAAGCTGAAGGCAGGGGCTGACTGCTGGAGCTAAGGTGAGAGAAGATTGAGCACCAACACCTCCCCTTTCCCACATCACACTGTTCCCATCACAGCTACCACTCCACGTGGAAAGAGCTGAAAAACTCCTTTATACACCACACCACAACAATGGCTCCTACCAATGGCTACACACATGGAAGGTTTTCAGAGATCCTTAAGCCCCCAAAATGAAGTGATAGTAAAAACAAACTGAGGGAGGAGTTCAAGAAAAGGCATCTTTTTCCATCGTTGTGTAATGGCAATAACTGTGTCTTCAAAGCTGCTAAAATAACAGCAATACTTTTTCTTGAAAAAGAGTGGTGTTGAAATTAAATCATCAGAAAGACCCAGTTAGAGGTGATAAGAAGGTTAAAAAGTTAAAGCAGTAAGAAGAAAGCTGATAAAAAAAAAGGAAGTTTGACCAGCTGTTGATAAAAGAAATCAGTCATAGCATATCTGTGGAGTAAGGAGAAAAGTTGTGTACTTTGGAGGACATCCTAAGGGTCAAATGTTCATGGAATATTTTGACACTTGACACTGCCCCTTTTCAAAGTTACTTTGAACAGATGCCTGTCACAGAGCAGGGCCAAATACAGCCTTTTGCTCAACAGGAGGAATAAACAAGTACCAAACAGATTTTTGCTCCCAAGTGCTTACACATTAAGCTCTTCAGTCATCTGGATATTCACAAATATGTTGTCTCATTCTCCTGTAACAATATCTGCTGAATTACCCTGCCTGTCCCTGTAAGGGAGAGAGCTTAGACAGAGGCCAGCTGCCAGCTGAGAGCTCTCCTTGCCAAGTCTTTCAAATACATTGATTTTCCTCCAAGACCTTTGAGCCTCTTTGAGCAAAAAGAAGCCCTATTTCGTCTCCTTTTAGCTCAGAGGTTTTGGAGCAAAAAGTCTCAGATCTGGACTAGAGGACACACTGGTCAGGGAACACTGGGCAACTACAAAACTTCTGCATGTGGCTTAAGTTTGGGCCATCTTGACAGCACAAGCCACTCACTCAGTGTTTCACTGTCCTCTCAGCTGTGATGGGCTGCAGTAAATTGTCCAATCTCTAAGGGGATCAGAGATGTTAATCAGAGTCCAGAACATCTCCCATTCCTCAAAAACAGAGTGAAAATCCAAAGAGTGGATTGGCAGAAGGTCAGGAATGAGGTGAGACCCCACATGTATATATCTCATGCTGAAGAAAGACAGACAGACAGAGGCAAGACAGACACCTTTGGAATACAGCCCCAATGCCTGTTGTCCCAGCTGCTGTCAAGTCCACTCTATGCAGCATTTTGGGACTGTCCAGGGCACATCTTTGCTCCTGGAGCTGAAAGCTTGTGTAGATGGCAATACTGTTCAGTAGCAGTGGTGGCTGATGAACCATCAGCTGTGAAGTGTCTCACTCACTTCTCAGCAACAAATACTGTTTGCTCACTGCAGGCATTTTTAAGGTGCTGTGCTTGGGGGTTTTTTAAATTTTCCTTTCCATCACACAGCTGTTCCTCAGTTCATAAACAGTTCTGGAAATCAATAAAAAACTAGTAGGCTTATAAAAAAATAAATTGAATATATTTGTTGCAACAGGGTAAGCTATAACACAGCACTCAGGGGCATCATTGCTTCCAGAGGAAAAAAACTAGGGAAGATTTATTGAGTACCCTCAAGACTAGTGGAGGACATAAAATCTGAAGCCAAAAGTTTTCCACTGAAAATGCCCATGTCTGCTTTTGTCCAGGCATCTCTGACAACTTCTCCTGAGCTGTACAAGCAGAGAGGCATAACGAAGACAAGAGTTTTCATACCCCTAGAGATGTCACATGTCTGCTTTGGGGACATATGACATGCCAGCACTTCCATGCAAGCTGTGGGGAGCTAATTACTGTAATTCCTCTCACACAATAGCTGTCAGTCTCAGGTTTGCAACCACTGCTCACCCTGGCCAGGGAGCAACTCTGTTCCCCAGGTTTTCAGGAAAAACCTCACCCCAGCACAGCCCTTTGCTCAGCAGCAGCACATGGCTAACCCAGCAAACACAAAACCATCTCCAAGGGTGTTTTGTGCATAGTCTGGTACTGCACAAACCTTTTTAACCCTGGTATTTCACATACAGCTCCTCCTAGTGATTGGTTGCTGTGAAAAAAAAAGCTTCCTATAGCCTTAATGTCTTTTTAATGGAAGTCAATGCTAAACACATGATGTTTCAGCAGAAATGAATCAGCAGTGTAGGAAAGGAAGAAAACGTACCTCTGCAAACTGTGGTCAAACTCTAAATGATTTTGTTTCAAACCTAAACAGTTCTGGTGTAATTACAATTATTGTTGCCAATTTCATTAGGACAGTCCTTCTGTCTACCCTGCCTTTCATCTAGATTTCCAGAAATGGAGGAAATAAATACATATTCCAGGGATTTCTATGGAGCTTTCCTCAGCTTGCATCAAGTTCTGTCTGAGACCATCACTCTGCCTCATTTACACTAGAAAAGAGAATAAGCTAGGATGTAATTTACTGCACTTTGAATGCTGCCAAGCCTCGGATCCAAGATTTTGGTTTACTCTATGCTATAAACCAGCTTGAAATCTAGGTTTGCATCTGGGCTTAAACATAAATCACAGAATTATTGAAGCTGGAATAGACCTCTGAGATCATCAAGTCCAACCTAAGACCTAACACCACAAGACCTAATTAAATCATCCATAGGGAGAGAGAGGAGAAGGTAGTTTCTTCTCAGCATTTTATCTTGGATTTCCTACCCCTTCAGCTGGAACAGCAACTCAGCCACAAGACTGCTTCCAACTTGTGTGCTGCCAAGTGTGTGAAGAGCAAATAGCTTTTGTGACACATTCTGTAAAATTAGGCTATATCATCACGTGCATTTGGTCATCCCTCTCTTGATAACAGTCAGAGCTTTCTCAGGCTGTGGTCTATTCCCTGGCCTGGCAATCACCAGCTTTCTGTGCTCTTCTCAAGTGGAAAGTGCTCTTTCCATAATCATAGAATCATTTAGGTTGTAAAAGACCTTTAAGATCATCACGTTCAACCATCAACCCTGCTCTACTAAGTCCATCAATGAGCCATATCCCCAGGCACCACATCTGCTCTGTATTTTCTGTTACCTAACAGCCTGTCTAGAGATAATCTTAATAAATCAAGGTGCAGTTTCCTATACCTGTCACCTTACAAAGAAATGGGATTTTGTGGCTGTTCAAATCAACACCAGCATGTTTGGAGCCAGCCCAAACCCACCTGCACCACCTAAAACCACAGCAGACCCACATCTGCCTGGTGCTGGTTTACAAAGCAAAGCAAGACTCCAGGCTGGCCAGCATGAAACACCAACTCAAAGAGAACTCAAACCAGCCAAAACAAAACTTCTCCCTCACCGCAGAACCTTGTTAACTTCTGAAAATCAACTCCACAAAGACAGCAGAGGTCAGCAGCTGGTAGAATGAAGAAGTCATTTCATCTGATAGCAGCATGAGACATGGACCAAAGCTGCTGCCCTGCTGCACAGCACTTCTCCCCTGGAGATAAATCATGCATGTTTTTAACTGGCCTCACAGCCTGGGGTTCAAAGAGCCTGCCTGCTGCCACCCAGGGAGGCTGTAAGCAACACTTTCATTGCCCTTTGGAGCCAAAAGGCACAGAGGGAATTGGGCAGAGATGTGCAGAGAAGGGTACAACCGTTTATGCTGCATCACTGCTTGTCTGCCTGGCTGCTGGGAGTCTGTGTGTTGGCCTCACATCTCAGCACCTCCAGCTCAATGTCTTTTTGCCTTTTGGGAATCACACAGCCCTGCTATGCACTAGGAGCCATCCTGACAGATGTTACTCCCACTGTGGTGCTCAGTGGTCAGGATAAGGGAAAAAGAAACTCAGCAGGTTTTTAAGAGGTATATATTTGGCTCAAAATAATTTATTTTCTTAACACACTTAATTTTGCATGCCTAACACACGTAACCTTTTGCTTTGAACTGTGAGAAAATAAAGATCATTCTATTCCATGCTTTGAGGGTGCACTAAAAACACCAATTGTCAAAACTACTCTTAGAGAAAGGTTTATTTTCATAGCCTGTCACTATAATCAGATCAGTGCCTTCCTCTCACTGCAATATCTCTACATATGGCCTTGACAATAAGCATAGTCATAATAACAACACAAGTCAGACATCAAGACATCAAAGCTAACTCAGTGGTACAGCACAGAGCCTGTCCCCAGTGTAGGGCTGTGCCCATCTGCTGCAACTTTGAATGTGCTTCCCTGGGAGGTTTTCCTCCCTGCAGAGGAGCACCTGAGCAACCAAGGCACACAGAAGCATTTCAAAAACCTGAGCTTCATCCCAAAGTCCAAAATCCCTGGCTTTTGCAGACTATCTCAGTGCACTTTCTGGTCTTGAAAAATGTGTGGGAACCTTTTGAGAGTGGTTTCAGCTCCTTCGGGTGGGCTGTGCCCAGTCTACTGGCCTTCTCTTTGGAATATATTGAAATAAAAGTTGTCTGCACTAAAATTATTCTTGAGCTCCAGCAAGGGTACCAGAAATAAATACAGTGGTATATAGTGGTGACCTGCAGCTATTTACCCAGACAAAACCTTTGCCAATGAAACTGGCTTCTTAGGACCAACACAAAATGATTTTGATGAAAATGGCCACAGCAAAGCATTTTTCAGATCTCTTCATAGATAAACTTTAACAGCTAGGCTGCAAACTGAAAGCCTTTGGTCAAAGACCTGAGCATTCATTGGATGCAGCAGTGCAAAACAGGAGAGATCAGCATCAGATTCCCTCTAACCAATAGGAAATATCCTTGAAAAAGGGTTTGTTCAGAATTTGCTTTTACTTATGGGAGACTCTTAAATCCTGAACACTTTCCTTTATACATGTATTATCTTCTGCCTTCCAGGACAACCAGGACAAACAGCATCTGCTTATACACCCTGGAGCAGCTGTGGCATATGAGCCAAGAGCAGTGTAAACAGATTTTTGTGTTTCTGAGAGAAAAAAAAAAAAAATCCACTTTGGTTTCTTATAAATCCTCCACCATTATAGTAGTAGCTGGTGTCCAGCCCTCTTCACAGCATGCCTCCAAGGTATGAAACCTCTGTATGGGCAAACCTGGACTCAGGCAGGATGTCTGGCCTGGAGAAAGAGTGAATTCCCTCAGCACAGGATCACCCTGCCTGCCAGCTGCAGGAGCCCATGTATTTCAACAAGGTCTGTGATTTTTTGAAGTGCAATAGAAGAATTAGGCTTGTTGTTTGTCTTGATTGCTACTTTTTAGCACTCTGTGAGATACACCCTCTTCTAGAAAGCATCTTACTTTAACTAAGACTATTCTTTAGCAGAGCTTTCCTCCAATTCATTTTCACCACTGCTTGGGGGTTTATAAAATTCATACCACCCTTTACACAATCCTTTTACCACCAGATCCTGAGTCTCAATCAATACTCTTTTCATCCCTTACACAACTCTCTACTTTTTAAAAACTATAGACCACTAGGAAAAAAAGGGTTGAACTTTCCACCAGTCTGGAGCCAGCTGATTTCCAGCAGGAGCTGGGGGAAGCTGGAGAGGAGACCAGCTATTCCTGCACTCAAATGAAACTAACAGAAGCAGAACAGCAACTTTCATTTAATTCAGTCTCCTTTCATCAGGGTTATTAAGGATTCATCTTCAAGCACTTACATTCTTTTATTTAATCTTCCCTTATCTCCCAAGTGGTCCTAGAGCAACTTCTTTGAATTAATAGGGCTGGCTGCTAATAAGCTCAGGAACAGCTCTGGAGCACCCTGTTCTGGAAAGGCCTCTCCCAAAGCACCCAATACAACTCCCCTGGCAATGCAATATCCACAGATACATCTACTCTGCGTTCAGAAATCCCACTTAGACAATCAGGGGAGATCAGAAGACAAACCAACAATCAGAGGGTGCAAGTCAGGAGCCACTGGGCCCATGCTTGGTCACCCACTGGATGGGAGCAAGGGCAGCACAGTCCAGTGCCACAGGCTTGCAGAGAGGCAAATACAAAAATATCATCTAAGGTGGAAAGGAAATAAAAAATCCCTGCACAATACCAGAAACCCCAGCCTCCCTTCCTGGCAGGCTCCAGAGATAGGAAAAGAGAAAATAAGTGAGGGCAAGCACTATAATAGTATTTCCAAGTATAAGGTGCTATATCCAGACTAGAAGAAGAAAATCTATTAATCTTCTTAGGAAAAAGAGTCACAGGTTCTCTATTCTCTCCAAACATGAAAACAATGAACAGTATCTCAAGGCAGAGTTCATAGAGATAGCTGGGAGAGATGTTTTGCCACATTTTTTTATGAACTTTTTCTCAGCAAAGTCACTACTTTACCAGTCATTCACATTTTTTCTTAGCATTTGTGTTCTGACTTAATATAGAAAAAAGACCTGTGGAAAAGATGAGAATGCACAGAGTCCTTTTGGAAGTAACCACACACCATTTGACTTGGCATTACACCTCTGTGCAGTAATCATAAAAATGAACATACCCAAAACTTTCTCAGTGCCTTCCATATATGTTCCTATACATATTCATGCTCCATTTAAGACAAGGTATAACTGTTTAAAGAAGCAAAGGCAATAGGTATTTGAATTCACTGCTAACCTGAACCACCCAGCAGCAGAACTATTCACAAGCCAGCACAATGGGAAAAAGAAAGAAAGAGCCATCAAATTCTACATTTTTAGGCAAAAGCAGTAAGTCATGTGGTAGAAATCCATAAGCTAGGATGGAGTGGTCTGTTAATATGCAACAAATACAATTTAGCTAAACTAAACCTTCTCCAGAAACGTGTTATAGTCCTGGGCACATCGATTTTCTTAAGTAGAAACAGAAAGAAACAGTTGACTAACCACAGATTTTGCAGAGCTTTAGTGAGGCTAATTCCAAGAAAGATGACTCCAAATCAAATGCCAAAAAAGAAAAAAGAAAAAAAAAAAGGATACATTTCTATTACAGCAACAGGTCTTTTGATGCAGGCCAACTACAATGCTCTCTTGGCAGAGCTACTCACATTTGTAGCCGTCAAAACACCCACAGTTTGAGGAAATACCCTTTTTCTGTCTGTCATACAATTGTTCCCTTATCCCAGATACACTCTAGAAATACCCCACACAATGCATCCCTGAAATTGTAGCCATTTAGGCAATTTATGCCACCTATAGGGTATTTGGAGTCCAGAATAACTTCCTTTATCAGTTCCTCATCTGCTCAATGAAGCAACTCTCTAGCAAGCACATAATCACCTGCATTTCCACAAGCAATCCTTGGCATCTGAATACAAATCAATGTCCTTCTGTGATTAATTACTGTGGTACAGCTCACAAATTGTCATTGTACAAGCATTCAAAACACACAAAGCTAACATTTACTAACAAGGATATTAACAGCCAACAAAACCAAGGCTGTGCTGTGTCCATACAAACCCTTGAAAGTTGGCTCCTTCAGCTGTTCCTGTAATTGTTCATGACCTGATCTTACTACTGAGCAGTTCAAATCATCATCCTCAAGTCTATTTATCTCTGAAGTAGAGCCCCCAGTTCAGTCCATGGTCAGCTCATCCACTTGGGACTGTACTTGGCCTTGGAGTAAAAGCTGGTCTCACACTGGGAAATGTAAATAAGGTCTTGAGCTTTGGGAAAACATCTTTTCAAACCTGATTATGTTGTCTCTCTAATGTAAGAGACAACAGTGAAAGAGGGCCAAAAATGACTTAACTGTCAATCTACAAAAAGGAATTTATTTCATAAGCTAGTTGCTAATTAAGGCAAAATCAGCACTTCAAACACTGAAGACATGGTGGAATTGGGGATGGAGCAACAAACACATTTGATTTTTATGACATTTTGCTCTCATTTTTTGTTAGGTTGCAAAATATTGATGAAAATGTCTATACTTCTAATTTTAAGTTTGGGTTTAGCCAAAGATGAAAATCATCCATGCAAGACAAAAGGAAATTGTCCCTTTTTCAACCTAACATTAGAACTTCTCAGAAGATGTTTTCCTTAATGTTCAGCACTAGAAAACACAGTATCCCTCTAAAGAGATTAAATGCAACTATTGCTGGGATTTGTCCCACTTCTCTACTGAGCTGTTACAGGAAGTTTCACTAGACTTAATTAAAACTCATGTTAATAAGCCAAAGTGCAGTGAACCAGATATAGCAAACATTTTACTATAAGAAAAGATATGTTACATGTTTTACTATATTAGCTATATTAAGTATTTGTAATATGTATTTTCAT
>JAOEGS010009025.1:73075-102265 GCA_025447755.1 Corythornis vintsioides | reverse complement strand
ATGACCAAGGTACAAAATAAAAACTAAATAATAAAAAAAAATTGAGTGAAGAAAATGAAAGTTAAAGAATAAAATTCAGGGGGAAAAAAAAGGTAAAATAATAAAAATTATTTAAATTAATGTTTGATATGAAAAATATTAGAGAAATTCCTCAACCACAATTCCTATAAATAAAGGGCCATCAGAAAATCCAATTCACAATGAGATGTTTCTCAAATAGTTCATCAGACAAAACGGTAAAATGAATAGTGTCAAGTCACCAGAAGTAGCACCCACCCAAGGATCCTAAAATAATGGAAGAATGAACTATCTGCACTTAGTTTGAAATAATTTATTAACTAGATAATGATGAAACCAGATTTTTTTTTTTTAAAGTCTGATTATGAATATTGAAGGAATGACAGACCAGGAACTCCAGCTTCTGTGTTGTGCAAGTCATCAGGAACTATTATAAAAAATAGAATGAATGGACAGATTAAAAAAATAATATATTATAGAAAGGAACTAAAACTATTTCTATAAAGAATATAATGAATCACAAAACAATGCAAGTTCTTTAACTGAAACATCAGAAAATTAGTAAGATTCACTCTGATGATAAAGATTATTTGGATTTCCAGAAGACATTTGACAAGATCCCTTACCAAGGTCTCTTAAAGAAACTGAGAAGCCAGAAGATTAAAAAGAAGATACTTGCATGTATAAATAATTGGTTAAAAGACTGGAAGCAGAGATTGAGTCCATTTCTAAATGTAGAAAGAGGTTCCCTGTGGAGCTCTACAGACATATTTTTGGGTATCGTACTGCTCAACATATTTCTAAATAACTGGAAGGAAGAGGGGGTGAATATAAAGTGTCAACATTTTCTTATGATACTAAGCTATTTTAGGCAGCAGAAGAAAAAGGTCTGACTGTGAAGGAGTAGAGATAGCATTACTGGAATTCAGATACTGACACACTTTTTTTTTAGTCGTAGCCTGGAACTGTATCATACCTTCAGGGATTGGTCAATACAATGGTAGATGAAATTAATTAAAGGTAAACATATAGCTAAAGATGTATATGGAAAAGCAATATTATTTCAGATATATTCTCACAGACTCTAAGCCAGCCTTTATCATTTAGGAGTGAGGTCTTCCAGTTACAGCAATGAAAAGACTCTTGAATCTTTAATACTGACTTCAACTAAGGACTGAGGAAATATCAGAAGAGTGGAAAAAATTTAGTGTGCCAAACTTTCAAAAGGGAAAAAAAGTATGAATAAAGAAAAGCCAGTTATCTGGGAATTATGGGAGGATAGTAATACTTCATTATTTAATCCAAAACAGCTCATGTACAAACTAACTCAATCTGATTTGTTGACAGATCTGCCATTTGAACTCCTTTTTCCAGGTTGCATCACTGGTAGGTAGAGGCCACTTACAACACAGAAAACACAGGACAACTTGACATTAATTGTGACATTGGTTCCTATTTTCACTTTGCCCTGCACAAAGCAGCAAATAAAAAGGAAGTCTCTAACCAGTGATAGGATCCAGGAGACTGACTCAGCTCTTGTGAAAGAGGCCACATACGGTTCAACTAGCAGTAGACATTGTGAAAGGATAGCACATGCTCAGTGTGGAAGACTCTTTTGAAATTTTAGCTTTTTAATAAGAAGGAAATTGGCTGAGTATATATTTCAAATGTTTATTATTTGGCTAAATTTCAATGGCTTTTGAAGGGGCCAGCAAAAAAAACACATCCCTGATCCATATTGCACATCTCTGTTGGAAAGGAGGGGGCTGCTGTTCAAAGAAACATGACAAAATAATGTATTGGTGAACAACTGTGTTCGAAATGAAAATGAAATGCAAAAATAAAAAATCTTAGCCTGAGGATGACACAAAACATGAAGAAATTTCCACTCAAATGACTGAAGTTGTGCCAAGTTATAAGCAACTGAATAATGGGGACTTATAATGGGGACTGATAATAAAAATATAGATAATATTCATTTTAACATTACTAATTATGTGATGCTACAATCCTGCCTATAATAACTTATAAGTAGCACTCTTTTTTATAGGCTAGAAGTAAAGGCATATCATTTGCCACAACTATATGGGCAAGCAACCACATAATTATGTATCTTTCTCTTGCAGTGAAGTGGGTGAGATAAGAAACTAGATTATAGATTTTGCTTCTCCACAGAATTAAGATTTTCCTTGGCTTTACCAGTTGTGAAAATTTTTTTTGTACAGCTGTATTTTCTTTTAAATCCTGAGTAGACATTTGTCCCCTAGGACAATTTTTCAAACTTGCATGAAAATATCCCTAGTTTCTGTGTAGAGTGAACAAAATCTATATCCATTATCCATACACAATTATGTTCCATTAGTCACCCTTCCCTCCAGCCCCTCTTTCCTTCCTATTATTCTATTACCAAAGACACCTGCCTTTTTATTAACTGTTGCATAGATTGTGGATGTCATCCCTGAGCTACTGTGTACCAACTTTTCACTTGACATTTTGCCAGAAAAGATCTGCTTCTTTAAAGACTGAGTGCTGTAAGCTCTATTATAATCAGTACTGCTGATCACTGTACTCTCCTAGTTTACCTAAATAAGTAGCAGTCCACTTAACCTTTTAGAATTCTAGCATCTCTAATAAAAGCCTCATTATTTTTCTCCTCCTATTCCAATGCCTTCCTTGTCAAAGGTCAGTAAGGGAATGTTTACCATTCTGCTTCAGAAACATCTCTCAGCAAATGATATGAATGAAGAATTACAGTCAGGCATTGTCTTGCATATAATACTTACAAATTGCAGTCTGAGGTTGGAGGGGTCTCTGTCTTGGGTTAGATTCATGTCTGTTTTATAATGGTTTCATCTGTCATAAACTTGGAAGAGGGGAGGGAACCAAGCTGTAATAACTCAATATAGTATGAACCTAAAGTAGTGTAAGTAGGGATCTTATCTACATGCAATGTGACATCATATGCACATGAGTGTATAATTTCTACCTTTTTCCTTATTCAATCCAGCCTAAATTCTCTGTAAAAATGGTTTTCTGATCTGCCATTTAAATATTTTTTTAAAAAAAACCAAACCAAACCATACCAAACCAATAAATCAAACAAAAAAACCCAACCCAACCAGCCAACCAGAACAAAACAACCAAACAAACCAACCAACCAAACAAAACCACACACAATGAAGAAAAAAAAAAAAGAAACATAACAAAGCAAAAACACAGGAAAAAAATAAAAGAGAAAAAAACCCCAACACAATGTGTTATTCCTTTCTCTTGTCAATTGCTATTTTTAATACTGATGCCAGTGAAAATCCTGTTCATAGAATCTGTAAAATGCTTGTCTTTGCAACAGATTAGAATTTATCCAGTTGTCTCTTCACATCTTTCTTACAAATTTATACAGGAACACATGTAGTCCTCCAAGTGTATTAAATGCATGTTGCACTAAGCACACATACTAGAACCAGATTTTGCCTTAACTTTTTAAAGTAGAAATATCCTCAGTTCATCACAGGTTGACTTTAAAATCATGCTGCCCTTCAGTAGAACCTCTACATCACACTCTACATATTAGTAGCATCATGCAGCAGCTTTATAAGACAGTAATATTATGCTTGATACTCTGATGTCCTTTTACACATCAGAGAACACATCAATTAGTCACATCCTAGATAGTAATCAACCTGAACCCCATCACTTTACTGGGAGATGATCTAGCTGTGCTTTTGTGCAATGCATGAAACTCTGATATGCTTTTCACTTCTTTTGTTGGGTTAGATGAAAAGATACTGCCCATGGCACCATGCATAATTTACCTAATTCTAACAGCCAGAAATATTGTGCTGAATTGGACAAGGTAGTGTGGTTACTTTCATATTCAGTAATAAGAAGTGAAGTTTCCTTGGCCATAAAAGGTGGTAACAAGTATTTCCAGTAGCAAGTCTGTTTAGGAATAGTACATGGAAGGATGTGTAGTCACTATTATTTCAAGGCATGACTATGGCTTTGCCATTACCCTTTGAACAACAAGGTACCCTATTATTTTGAGAAAGAAGTTGGGGTTTTCTGGTACTCTTTTTTCTAGCTATGAAAATCATGGTGATATGTTGCTGCTTACACTCTGCAGTGTGTCTTTCCAACACACAAGATCACTTAAGCAGGTTGCACATTACTCTGATTCACCTCCTCAGAGTAACAAAGCAAATGCTCTGTGTATTCCTCACACTCTAGGGTGAAACAGATACAGAAACACCACATAATCTTCCTGAACATGTAGTACAGGCACCCATTTTATCTTTCATGACTGGGAAAGTTATGCTAATCACCTCAAATGTAAGGGTTCAAAGGGCACAGTTAAGTCTACAAAACTTATAAGGGCCTGAGTATGGGTCACCATTTCCACAAGTAGAGATTAAGGGGTAATGGTGGCACCCTGAAATTTCATGCCAAAAATCCCTTTATACTTCAGGGACTTCCAAACACAAATTTCCTAGCTAAAGATATATATTTTCTCTAGCCTCTATCTTATAAATCCTCCTTTTTCAAAGCATTAGTGCCTTTCCACATAAGCTCTATATTCTGTCAACCATATTCCATGGTTGTTTGGTCCATATCTCTAAAACTCAGGGCCTCAGCTGATACTTTTTACTTAACACTACTCCTTGTAACTCCTTTTACTTAACACACTCCTTGAACACTACTCTACTTGTCCTCTGAAGTCTCCACTTGTAGTCACTGCTGATTTCCCACTGGCTGCTAAATCTTATATACAGAACCATATCCTCAGTAGGTCTCCTTATGACAGCTATGTTTACTAGAAATCTTCCCATGTGGAATTTACAGACTGAAAAAGAAAATAACAACTTCAGGAAGAAACATACACCTGAAAGCATTTTCAAACTCACTCTATTATTATTAATATAACTATCAGTTTGGCTTGTTCTTCAAAGCATGTAATTCTAACGGGGACATTATCATCACTTCCTAGGCCAAAGCAGATTTCAAGGAATTAAACATTTTAGCTAAATACTTTTAGCATTCTTTGTAATTAAATACATGTGTACATTATCTTGTTTGCTTCTGAAAAGTCAGTAATTTTGTATCAATATTTTAACAAAATCCTAATATCCTCTCTGTTTTTTCAACAATAAATAAAAATCTGGGAAGGAAATTTATTACAGCCATTACCTAGTTAGCTCCAAAATTGGTGCAACTTGTCCAA
The DNA here is from genome assembly GCA_025447755.1 of Corythornis vintsioides. Classification (NCBI taxonomy): domain Eukaryota; kingdom Metazoa; phylum Chordata; class Aves; order Coraciiformes; family Alcedinidae; genus Corythornis; species Corythornis vintsioides. Next base: position 97,029 of record JAOEGS010009025.1, on the reverse strand, counting down.
TCATATTTATCATACAACAGGAAGAAGAGCAAAAAGAACAAAAAAATAGTTGTTTGGGCAAATGTGATAATATATCTGTATTTCCATGAAAAAAAATCTGATTTTTTACTTTACTAAAACCTAGTTGTTATTATCCAAAACTGATGCATGTTCTTTCCACTGTTAACCAGACAAGGTTTTAAACCATATTCAGTCATATCCTGGTATAGAAAGAATTAAATAATGTCTAATATGGACAATTGAAGGAAGTTACAGCAGGGAGTAAAAAAGCCTTAAAAAGGTGAAAATTAAATCAAAGAAGAACAAATCCTGATATTTCATATTTGAAGCTCACCTGAGGAGACTAGAACTGGGTATGACCTTGAGCCTGAATCACTGCTGGAAGAAAGAGAGTGTCCACCAGCTCTGCATACCCTCAGTGAGGGGTAATATATTGTATAAAAGAACTCTGTTTTATTACTGAGCTTTGTTTTAATGTTCTTACCAGGCCACAAGCTAAACATTATGTCTTCTTTTTACCTACCTTTCTGTTCATATGCTGTTACTAGAATGGCTGTGCCACTAGCTTCTAAGCTGTAGAGAAAAACTTTAGTGTTTCATATTTAATGACTAACATAAAATGAAATTTTGGGTTTATTGTATTAGGAAATAATAATATTTTTTTAAGTTCTTTACACATAAAAGAACTGATAGCACCCCTCAAAACATATTTATTGGATTTGAAAAACGGGTTGATATAAAATATTTGTTAAAAAAAGAAGAAGGGTTTTGTTGTTGGATGGTTTTGGGGTTTTTTTGATAACTTGTTGACAAATAGGGTAAGCATTATTTAGGATAATAAAGACATAATATACTTTTTTGTTGTTGTTGTTCTCTTTCCAGCAGCACTGTGAGTCATTCTTTATATTAAACATCTTCTTCTTCCACTATTCCCATCTTTGCAACTTCTACCTAGATCTGTAGCAGACAGCATGAAAGAGAATATTGCTTTTCCTTTTAAATGTTGTAGTTGTGATGCAGAAGTGTAGTCTTAATGTTGCTCCAGTACATTTCAGCAAAGCTGTAATAGCCATAAGTTCGAGAACCTGTCATACTGTAACTCCATGATGGTATCCATGGAAAGATTAACTCTTCAGCTGTAAATACTTACAGAAATACAATAAAAACCACTTTAGTTGCTCTTGCTTTTTGAGAGCCTCTGCTCTGAGGACTATGCCCATGTACAAGTACAATCTGTTGCCACACACTCCTTGAACTCCTTGAATGTTGCTTGACATTGACTTCAATGGTCATTCAGTAGCCTCCATAATGTGAATAATACACAGGAATCAGGGACTCAAGTGCTATATAACTTTCCTGAATCCCTCCATGTCCCAGGTATCATAAAGCTTTCACACAGATCTTTGTGCCTGTTATCTATCAATATATAATAATACCTTGGGAGAGCTTCTCAACACCTATTTCCAGTTGTTAAGCAGCATGTAAAATCATCTATGCATATTTTTCTTTAAAATATGGTTGAATGGTTCCTATGAGTCCCCCTACCAGACTGAATTTTCTTTGATATGTTGCCCACTGTGTTTTAAGTATTGAAAAACAGCAACTCAGAACATTCTTTGCCATTGCCTGTAAAGAGAAAGGAGATGATAATCCTCTAGACAGCAAGTGATTAAACAGCAGTTTACTGATAGATAACTTAAACAGCAGGTGGTTCCCAATCTTCAAAACTATATTGATTTGCTTTCATTATTTAACATGATTTAGGTCTGCTTTTGTACCACCTTAACTTTAAGAAAAAAATGTTAGCATAAAAATTTTCTGTTGGAGAACCAAGGTGTTAAGAACACTAAAACTATAAAATAATAATTTTTAACGTCCATAGAAATTATGAAATTCATATAAAGAAATCCATATAATAGATATCTTTCTAGGTATCTGAGAAATAAGACAAATGGTAAATATATATGTTTACTACCTTGTAAATACAATGGTGATACTTGTAGCATTTTCATAAGTATACTGCTTTTGGTCAGTCATTTTTCTTATTTATGCATCATTATATACAATCAATAAGGCAAGATAAAAGAGCACTGCTACCTGATGGCTGAAGGACAAGGGAATGAGACATCATAGATATCTCTAAATTAAAAAGAATGTTTACTGTAACTCTAGAAGACATAGAAACAATCAGAACCCTTCACATGAAAACTACCAGATATGCTACTACCATATTTATGTTGAGGTTTTAGATCAATGATCTAAATGGATCTACTGAGTCTATTTTAGCTGTATTGTTAAAATTAATGTTAAAACAAAGCAAAACAAAACAAAACAAAACCAAAAACCAACCAACCACACCAAAAACACAACATCCTAAATGCTCTGTAAAAGCAAGGAAATGGGAAATTTCAGCTGAAGTTTGGGTAGGGGGATGAGAATAAACTGAATTTGCAAACTGATTTTGAAAATTTGATCACAAACAGATCGAGGAAGGAAATCTATTCCCCAGGCTTCCTTACAATTTTAAAGTTCTTGGATAGCTATAATATTCTTAACTTATTTTGTGCTACAGGGAAAAGACAAAGACCTGTAGAACATAATGCCAAAAAGATCACCAATTTACCAAACCTAATGACCATATGATCTTCTCCCTTTTTTATATCACAAAACTTATACATCACTCAGTTTTATACAAAAACTAAGGTTTTAATTAGACCAAAGAATAAACTCTGTGTTACAGACAAAGATGAGGAGATCAAGGCATTAGTAATGCCAAAGGATCCTTTGATGTTCGAAAACTGACGAAGTGAGAGCTGCCCTGATGATTCCCAAAAGATGAACCACATCCTATGTTGCAGAGGAAGTTGAAAATACCTTTCCCCTGGCACACACACACACACACACCACCATCTTGATTCCTGTCAATCTAAAACAGGTTTGACGCTCATCAGACAATCATCCCAGTCTTCAACCCTGAAGCAAACCACAGCCACGAGGAACAAAGGAAAGCAATTTGTCTTTCCTAACCTGAAGTACAGTACTGAGCTACCAAATGTCCTGGGTCTAGTTGTGGTCAATCTCTGATACAAGGAAGGCCAGGAAAAATAAAGTGAATGCCCACTTCAAAGTACAGTTTTCTAGTTACAGCTGGACATATCCCTGAGAGTTCCCATCCTTTTTGCAGACACAACAGATGGTATATTTGAATTGTGAAAATTTCTAGATTCTGGTAGAGATTAAGACTGCAGATAAGTTTGTACTATATAGTAAAGTCACCTAAGCGAGCTCAGGATAAGGCTAAGACTGGAAGCAGCACAGTCACATTAGCATAACTACACTAACAAAATCATATTGTAGTGCAGCAATGATGTGCCTGCATTGCTTCCAGGACCCAGAGTATAATTTCTGTTCAGCATTGTACAGATGTGTAAATCTACCACCTCATCTGGAGCTAGGCTGAAAGTCTTAAACAGAATTCTGCATTATAAGACATCCCACTCCTCATACATACTTCCTTATTTTTTCTGGTCACGCAAGGAAGAACTTTTAGACATTAAGCACATTCAGTATCTGGCAACATAGCGTCTCCTCTGCATTATTAAAAACCTCTGTATTCCTTCTTGAAAACAGCTACTTGCTGAATGTTTTCCCTAAGAGTCAACAGGCAGGAACTGAACACTGACCATTTCTAGGAAATCTCCATCATCAGTCTACATCCAGTATCTCTGTGCATTCAGCACCAGAAGCATAGAAGCAATCCTTCAAATAGTCAGTGTCTCTTTAAGAACATTCTCAGGAAAATAGGTAGACCTTGTTTTGTTCTGTTTTTGTCCTTCTTGTTTTTTGTTTGGTTGTTTGGTTTTTTTTTAGTGAAAAGTGCATACAGTTTAAGCATGAATACTAATATCCTCTGCCTCTTTTCACAGTTACTCCTTTTTCAACAGTATCTTTTTAGGCATAACTTGAGAACTGAGCTAACAAATACCCACCTGCTCCCCTCTGAAAAACTATTCATCCATCCTACCCATTGGTCATTTAAAACAAATTAAACTGTGGAGAGCAAAGCCACATTAACTTCCTTCCTTCCTTGATCCCCTGAGGAAAAACCTTTCCAGCATTGACTGTGGGTCTTATTTGACTGACTTTTGCACTTTTGATTGGTCCTTGGATACAGATATTTCCTGCATTGTAGAGTGTAATAAGAGCAACAGATTTTACCCTAAGCCATGACTTGAACAAGGGAGGAAATTGGAGCACCTCGCAGTAATTAATCATTGTACGATGAGACCTGTCAAAGCCCTTTCTAAAGCTGATATTGCTGTCAATAAGTAGCTAGTACATCACCATATGTGAGTGTTTAAAATATCAGCCCATACTGTGACCAACATATTCTACACTTACAATTCTTTTTTATTTACCAAATATAATTCTCCTAAGTACTGTTTGTGCTGCAGTGTTTCCCAGATGACAATACTGTTAGTGTCAGATCTCAGCTAAACAGTTCTGCCCATAGTAACTTTTCAACAAATCCCCTGAACTGTAAAATAAAGTTCTTTAAAAATAAGCTTTTTTTCACTAATGAAGCACATGATGTTGCATCAAAAATGATAATAAGATCTACCATTTATCTGTTTATTCTTAATTTATTGAAGAAAAACAAAAGATCAATTTAATGTCTTGCAATTTAGCAAATATTATTAGCTATTTGTAACATCCACTTAACTTAAAACCAGGTTGAATGCAAAACAGATGCCACAACTGAGCTACTGAGAAGACAGTGCTGAGTGAGATATAATTCTACTCATGTCGAACATTTAGATTAATGTATGGCTGTATGGGCTGTTACTCTAACTACACTCTATATTTCCCACATTATTTATTACTTCTGTAGCTGAAAATAGATGATTCCTTCATTTGATCAGTTCTAAAATTTAAAAATACAATGTTTCACGTCTTGCACAGAAAGTGTATTTCATTAGGAACTTGGAGCTGAAAAATATATGATAATCTTTTTCTGAATATCACAGAGTAGTATGAACAACTTCCTTCATGTGGCACTATTTCCTTGCTGCATATCAAATCTGACAGAATAGCCTGACACAGGTTCCATGCACACAAGAGAGATATGTAGATTACTAGCCTGTCTAGGGGCTGCTGCTCTGCTTCTGTGACCATGATGTAGAATTTATGTTTGCTATGTATGCTCAGCTTGCAGCAACCTGTAGTTTCTAACAGTTTGAGCATGGCCTCCTATTACTTCAGCCACTGCTGTGTACAACATTTTTCAGTCACTGCCTGACCCAAATCTAAACATTTTCTTGTTAAGATTTTTGCTAAAATTGGTTCAAATCACTTTGGTTCTAGAACTTGATTGTGCTAAGAAATCTGCTTTCATTTTCTGTTCTACATTAATTAATTGGTGGTTGTACATGATTCTTCTTTGGTATTAGTTTCCCCCTCTTTAATATTGTTCCACAGTTTATAATTATAGCCTCACTTAGCCTTCTCTTTGCTACAGTGAATGAAGACTTTCAAGTACCTAGTTGACAAATAAACGTTTGAGAAACAGGTAAACTATTTTAATGCATTATTAAGCTCTCATTCTTTGTCCCCAAGTTTGATAACTTCAAATAAAAAAAAATAAAGAACGTGTTTGAAATAGGGAAATATATTTTTTTAATTATTTGAATATGCTTTAGTCATATTCAACATATAATATCTTTCCTCTGAAGACCTCTGAGGAATTAAAAATTCACTAATTAAGTACTGTAACATCCTTGAGAGGCATATACCATAATTATCTCAATTTTACAGATGGAGCAAGTGAAGCACACGGTAGCTAAGTGATTTGTCCAAACTAACACATTCAACTGGAGTGTAGCCAGGAGAGATACCCATGCTTTCTAATTTCCAGTGAAACAATAGATTATGCTACACACACCAGCCCCCAAAGGCAGGATGTTTCTGTTTTTTCACCAGAAGTTGCTGGCTTCTTTTTTGAAAATAAGATGCAAAACTTTGTCGTAGTTCAGATTGTCTAGTAGCTGCCAAGCAATCTAAAAATGTATTATCATACAAATAATTATAAAGGGTTGCACTCAATGAAAGACTGAGTTGGAAATAATACCTAAACACTCTTGTTCAATTACAGCCTTCAAACTTATACCTTCTTTCTTAACTACATATTGGATCATCTGAAATTCAGGAATTTCTCTTCATAGGACCAAAAAAAAAAAAAAAAAAAAAAAAAAAAAAAAATCATGTCTGATGACCTAATAGAAGACTGCATATGTAGTCCAGGTCATATCACTGGAGAATGCTAGCTTGTCCCTTTGACTAATCAAAAATGCATCCATTACATCTATAGGGAACATCTTCATTTTTGATAGCATCCTGGCATAGATTCACTCACATGAGAGGTCAGAGGCTAAAATCCATTATTATCTCCATGAAAACTGTGTGACTTTCTCTAGACAATTTTTTTTATGGCCCACTAATAGTAGTTTTTAAGGTTCTGGAAACCTTCTGAGAAGTGTTCTCTTTGATATATCATACTTTTTCTGGCATAAAATTCAGCTCTGAGAGCCAGTGCTGAAATTCAGGAACTTTGCTGTTTCCCTGCCTCTCTTTCTAGCATCTCCTAATTACTACAGCATTAGAGTCTCTGTTGCATATTCTGTTTTTGACCCCTGACTTCTTTGTTACTTTAGAAAAAATCTTCAAAAGGAGAGTAACACATCTGTCTCCATCTTCCCTAATTAATATGTACACCAGAATGAGCTAAAAGACACTTTCCAGAGAAGAAGAATATGAAACTGTTGGTTTGAACCACCTAGACAGAGTAAGACATTATTCTGGTCTTCCTTGAAAATTTTTAACTACTATTCTACACTGTAAAAGATGGAAAGTGCAGCTACTCTGACCTTTTCCACTCTCTGAACGATGAAGAAATGAGTGGACCAGGTTCATTTTTTTTCTGAAATGGAACGGGCTGTGGGTCTTCAAGTCCTAGTGGGTTTGCTTAATTTGTCACTTAACCTCCCATGTAGCTCTGAATAGTTCCCCTCTTGACATTTTGCCTTCTTTAAATACAGTCTTAAATTATACCTCCCCCATATTATGTTATTTCAGATTGAATAATGGGTCCAATGTCTTAAAAATGCCAAAATAATGAAAATAGTACAAATGTGTATCTCTTATATTTCCCCTGTCTTCCAGTAGTTGGTGACTACCTGAGCTGATTATTTTACTAATTCATGTGTCAAGCAACTCCTGCTCAGGCTAAAAGGAATTGTACAACCTTATTTAGAAAAGGAGAATATAATAAATCTGGAAAAATATAACTTTATATCATTAAAAATTTTAACATTGTGAAAGTACACAAAGCTGATTTTTCTGTTTGTATGACAGATACAGACATTAAAACTCACTCTCAGAATTTCAATTATGGAATGTCTGCTGTATTAGAAATCTTAAAATATCTTCTTACTATGACCTGTTATTTGAAAAAAATGTGGAGAAATGTGGTATTGAATACATATGTGTTTTGATTACTAGATAATCACAACTTATTATAAAATTAATATATAGCTTTATTATCAGCATCAGTAAGCAACAGTTTTACTTGTGGAGTTAGTCTGACACCTGTTATCCAAATACATTAAAAAGTTTGAAAAAAATAAATATAATCCAAAATTATAATTAATTTTAAGATTTTTGGTGGAGATTTTTCACATTCTTAAATGTTATGCATCATGTTATGGAATAGACAGAGAATAATTATAATAGTGCTAAAAAAAATATATCAGAAGCCTTGTATTTAAAATGAATATACACATACAGGCAGTAAAATTTACCAGTGAGGCCCCCCTCAAAACTTATATGTTAAACTCTACATCTACTTTTATGTTACTATATATTCATTAATTAACGAGCAAGAGCAAAAAATATATAAAGTTGATGAAAGGTTTACAGACCTAGTGACCTACCCCAACCCCAAGGATTAGTAGAGAAACTGAATGTGACTGCAAATTATTACACCAGCCTTATGAAGATAATAATTTCCCACCTTCCATGGTGTTGTATTGTTATCCATAAGCTCCCAAAGGTCCTTAAGCTTGTTAATAACCATTATAGATGTGCAATGAAGTGAATCAAGACTAAAATGAACTCACCTGAGCCTAAGTAGATTAACCCTATTCTAGTCTGATGATGTCCATATAAATTCATCTGGATCTCCTTCCATCAACAAATAGAAAGTGCAATAAAATGATAAGACAAGGGCATATTTTATCTGTTCTTTTAAAAATAACTGAAAGAAATTATGCAGGACACAAATTCAGGAATCACTGTTTAAACTTCAGAAAGGCTCACCTTTTCATTGTGGAGACACATCTGGTCTTCTGGGATTATATTTCATACATGGTTAGCACTTAGCATTCACGAGTCCTGCTCAAAGGCTGAGGACGATGTCGTTTGTAAACTGACTGCAAAAATGTGAATTAAACAAAGCTGGACATCTTCTGCATAGAATATTAGCTAGTCTCTGTGAAAATAATTGAAAAGATGATGCATTTAAAAATGATGAAACATTCACATTCAAAATAGAGGTGCAAGTAGCAATTTCTGAAACTTTAGACTACTTTTGTATTTCTGAAGAGAGAAAATGAACCTTGAATTTATTCTATTTTAGAGAAAAATCAAAACATTATAAAGTAGTCTCCTAGGATTCACAGGCAATACTTAAATAAAAAAATATAAAATGTACTTAAACATGACACCAGTGGGATTTCATGTACAGTCTAATATCTTATTTTCACACATTTAAGTCACAGTATTTCTGCATGTAATGAATATATAACTATGCCATGTTTCAGTTTGCAGAAATACTCATCTAACATACTGAATGTCAGGTTTATAATAATTTTATTAAATGTTGTTACAGAATATGGAAGATACTTTAATGGGAAACGTAAGAGTGGAAATGGTATTTCAGTGTTTGAAATGGATAATGAAGAAAGAATGAACTTAGATGACAACTGGAAAGAGAAAATAGATTTAAATTATAGAGTCCTGTCCATCATGACATCTGAATTTGATGTGGAAAGACATTACAGGTTGGCTTTGCAAAGCATAATCTAAGTACCAGACAAGAGAGATAAGTATGGAAGTACTATTTCAGACAAGAATGATCATTTAGACATGAAAAAACCACAGATGAGTCATTAGGCAGGAAACCACTCTCTCAGGATGCAGCAGCAGTGTTATTGTTTAATAATCCATAAGATTCATTACATGGATATAATATGTACGTTGTATGTGAAGAAGAGAGATACCATACAAATTTAGGGAAGAGAAAACTGGACCTAGAAGGAAGTCGTGATATATTCATCTGTTGTGCTGGATAAAGAAGACCAAGGTAGTCTGGAAGACTAAAACTTACTATACTGTTGTCAAAACCAAAACATTCAATGAAAGAAAATTTGGAATAAGAACAGTTTCAGCTATGGGACAGAATCCACAGCAAATGATAATAAAATTAATATAGAAGTGGGTTGTTAGTGATCAGATGTAAGGAATGAAAAGTAAAAGCCTTCAAAAAGAGGTCTACAAAGGGACTCTGAAGAAATGTATTGCATGAAGTCTCTCACATCAGATGATTGACATAATATGTTTGCAGCAACAGATAGGCAGAAAACTGTTTAATAGAAAAAAAATCTAGCATCAATTAGTACTGTTTACGATAGACTAAACAGGAAACCTGGAGCAATTGTCCCTGCCATCCAAATTACATGCCCTTTTAGAAATTTATATTATGCTCTGTCTCTTGTGCTATTCACCATTTATGTAGGTTGTGGAAGAAAGACAGTACTGGAGTCATGTTTCACCAAGAACACAAACACTCAGATTTCCATTAAGAGCTTAAGCCAGTATAACAGAAGGAAAAGATCTAGATGCAAGGGCATCTCTTGATACAAGTGATTCAGCAGGCCTTGCTTCAGAAGATGCTTGTTTTCCCTCTGTACATCAGTTGTTGATTCTGGCTCATCTCTCCATTTGTTTCGTGTTTCACCTCTGCCTTCATATTCTCATCTAATGCCCTTACAAAGCTGATGAGTGAAAAACTAAAGAGAATAAACTAAACCAATAAATTCTACTTTTGCCTAGAATTACATAATTTATTCTTTCTTTAATCCTGGTACCTTTTCAAGAACAGCTGAAAAATAGAAAGTGGCAAAGCCAAATTTTCACATGATTTTCAAAGATTCATGGGAAGAAAATTAAAAATAAGATAATGGAGCAAAAGATCAAGCAGCTGAAAACCAAAATTGTGAAAAACCCAAACTTTATAGGGGAGAAAAAAAAAAAGATCCTTATGGTTAATTTTATAAGTGAGAAATCATGGGTGTTTGGTTGTTTGGTTGTTGGTTTTTTTTTTTTTATCTTGATTCGTTTTGTTGTCGCACATATATCTCAAACAAGATTATTATATTTTCTGATTACTTCAAATAAAACCTGCCAGAACTGGAGTTCCAGTTTCCTATGTTCAACTGTTGTTTTTCCCCACTGAGCAGCAAGAGTTCAGACAGATGTATGTAATAAATTCAGAAATGTTGATCTGCACTGCAGATGAAAGGCAGAAAAACAGTATAGTCATAAAACTGAAACTTTTCATACCATGCAAGCAGCCTGTACTATATTTTACTCCAAACTTCAAGATAAATCACAGTGACAGATTTTCTAATGTCAGGATATCGTATCAAAAGAATTCAAAGAAGTTTCTCAACAGCTGCTGTTAGAACTGTTGCAATTGACTTATAAAGCTGTCCAAATCATAGTAATTTTCCCTATCTCTTACACTTTTGGCATATATTTTTTTTTAGTGAAAAATCAAATTCAGAACAATCTAACTAATATATTCAACCATTCTACAAGACTGATAAAGTTCATAGCCATAAACTGCACTGGAAAGTTTATAGCAACAGGAAAATTATTCAAATAGAACTTTGAGAAAATGAGTTATTTTTATTCAGACTATCTAAATTTTGAGAAAATGAGTTATTTTTATTCAGACTATCTAAAATACTATATTTTTTTACTTTCTCAACATTTATTTAACTCAAAGTCCTAAAAAAAAAAGGTGACCTGACAGTTTTCACCAAGGTCATGCTCAAAATCTGAACCTGTCAAAGCAGCTTCCAGCAAAGCCAGGAAAAAACCCTGACATTCCTGAGGCTCACAGTTTTCCCCTTTTACTGAGCTTTCCTGTTTCAGATCTCTTTGCTTTATGAAACAGTACATTGTCCATTCCTTCTGTGTCAACTTTCACATTCTTAAAAATTTAAATAGACAATATCTTCCTCAGCTTCTCAATGAGCATGGCAAATCACCAAAAGGGATGCAATCAGAGGCATTTCTAATTAGAAAAGCCAAATGAGGTGTTAAAGGACAACCACTCTATTCAGAGAAAAACAAAAACAAAAACAAAAACCAAACAAAACAAAACATCGTGGAAGCCATTTTGGAACAAACAGTGTATTCAAAATTTCAGGAGATGTCTTTAACATGGAACATCATTGGTCCCAAAGTTCAGAGAATACTTGTGAGTGATTAGTACAGCACTACCAGTTTAATACCACTAGACCTGTACTAAAGTTCTACATGGCAGCAGAATTTACTGTTTAATAAGTAGGAAACTGTTTGCAGCTTAAAAATTAGGTAATTCGATTACCATTTATTATTTTCTGTGGAAATATTTTTTTCTTGCAATAAATACATGCAGACCTGTCCCTTATAAAGTTTAGTAGTATTCAGATTGTTAAAATGAAATTACTGACCAAAAACTTATTAATTACTTTTTTACAGGTAGCTTAAATTATGGCTGCTTTGTACACAAGAGGTTATAAAGTCAATATCCATGGAAAACTTCTGAGGTACTTTTGGAAATGTGCTATTGAGCTTTATCGGTCACAGCAGGCAGGTACAATTGTAAACATGTTTAGTTTGGAAAAGAAACAGTATGGCTAATGACTAAGATAAATATTGGTTTGCATTTTTAACATTTACTTTGTACTAATAGACTGTTTCATTTCATAAGCATATAAGCAATCATGATAAAGTTATGGCAAGACACAGTATAATAGCATATTTGTTCCTTGAAGTTCCCAAATCAAAGACAAAACTCAATTGTTTGTTTTGATATTTATTTAATGACATGAGCCTTGACTGGACTTAAGTCAATCTAAGTATTTCATAGAGCAGTGAATTTCTTTTGAAATGGAGCAATGTAAACATGCTTTCAGTTGTTGTATAAATAGCAAAACTGCAACACATAATATTTCTTTAAATTAGTACAATGTTAATACTTGATGGGGAGGGGATCAAATGTAGGTTACCTGGCATAACAACAAAGTTATTACTCAATATGTAACAAAATGCATAACACAAGTTACAAATGTGCAAAATACATGATAATCAAGATTATTTTGTATTTATTTACTAAATCAAATAATAAATTTAAAAATAAATGATAAATTCTTAGCTCCATTTTAGGAGTCAGGAAGTCAGAAAGAGGTTGAAGTCCTTTTGAAGAACCAAAGTGCAGGAGCAGGTGAGGAGCTATCAGAACTGGCACACAGTCCGTCAGACAATACTGAATCAAAGTCAGATGAAAGAGAATCAAGGGAAGCAGAGGAGATCCAGATCAGAAGAGCTGCAATGCTAGACAATACTATTCCCCTTCTAGATCCATTCCTCAATAGGAGAAAATGACTCTCAGCACAAGATATATCCCACAATAGGAGAAAATTACTTTCTGCACAAGATACATCTCAATAAACATTTGCAGAGACAAGTGGCTGCTTTTGCTATCCATCTGCTGAACACTATTTCTATTTCTGCACACTTCCTGTATATCTCCTCAAAAAAATTATTTCTTCACGTGACTTTTCTGCCTGCCTTTCTCTTCATTTCTACTAACACTAAGGCTATACACAGAAGTACTACAAAAATATAACTCAGTGAGTGTGGGTACAGAAGGCATCTCCCATAGATGTTCTATTTATAAATCTTGAAGGTTTTTTTGAAGAACAAGTTATTAGTAAGCATAAAACTTTCTTAATGCTTGGTATATTTAAAAGATATTATACCTGAATCTAAGTGACTTTCCTTATTTTCAGACTACAAATTCTTCTTGTACCTATATCCTAAGTTTTATCAGCACATCCAGTATACATCAGTGCAAGCCACAACCAAAAGTAAAACACTTCATCTTTAAGAACTTTCAACTTACTAAACTCATCTGATCTAGCAGTGGGGGCAATTTAAAGTGATAATCTATGCAATGATGGATTATTAACAGTGTCCAATCCAGCTTTGCATTTGTCACCTGTTCATCAGGATTAGCATATTTGGCAAATACAATAAAACTACATCCATATGAATAAAACCATCTGTGAGTCTTATACTGCAGAATGTCCAGAGACTGGACTCTTCTACACTATGAGAGGGAAATGAACAAAGCTCAATCTATTCCTTTTAAAATATCATTATAAGAGCTTGACAGTCATAAAGTCTAGATTAATTTAGGTTTTGTTTTGGTTTGTTTTAAGGGTTATATCTTCTATATTCAGTATTTTAGCTAATAAATGGCCAGACATTAGGTTTTATAAATAAATATGTACAATACACATGCACTTCTATAGACAGAAGTGCAGATAATTAACCACAAATAAAATGTGTCCACTTTCAGGAATATTTCACTACTAGCACTAGTGTTAGATGTCAAGTAGAAGTGGAACTGGCATATCCACTGTGTATCCACTAGAGGTGGATGGCATGCAATACCTTCAAGTTTTTCAATCATTTCCATGCCATAGCCCTGACAGATAAGGACTTGTGTTTGATGTCAGCTGTTCTCTGACTGCCAGCTCCATGGCAGATTTTGCTAGGAAAGACTTTCATCTGCACTGACAATCAAAATATAGTGAACAATGTTGGTACACTTCTGAGATGAGAGTGAAAGGGCTATGTGTGAAGTGCCAGTCAGAAACATTACACATTACTTAATGTCACTTACAAATGTAAACCACTTAGGAAATATTAGAATAACTTCATTAGTAGAAGGGACGATGTAAGCTTCACAAATAATTTAGTATTTTTAAAACAGAAAAAAAAGTTGGCAAACAGCATAGGCTAGGGGTCAACTTGAGTAATCCTAATGAACAAGCACTGATTTCTGCCCTTGGATTACGACAAACCTGTACCATGAAATCCCAAATACTCATTTCTCAGACATGATAACTTTTTATGGAAAATTATGCTTCTAGATGCTTGTCTATATGCAACCAAAATAATCTGGTAGCACAGCCAGTTAACTAATTCATCCAAAGATTTCTGAATTCGATAAACATTATTCCACATAAACTCTAAACCATATGAATTTCACGAAAATTAACACTCTGCCTTACTGACAGTAAAAATAGTCAAAACAGTTTGTCAAATTTTAGAAGATATTAGAATATACAAATTTTAGTTCCTCTATGAAAAATTCCCCCAATAAAATGTTACTATGTATTGATGTGACCTTAGACTGAATATAGACTAAAGAAATACCTTCTGGAAAACCTCATTTCTGTACTCACACTTTAAAGACTACTTAAAACATGAAGATGTTTAAGAAGATATGCATAAATGCTTCAAGTTCAAGAAAACATAATGGACATCAAAGGCGTTATTTAGCTCTATTTAGCTACAAGGGACTATCAGTAACAGTATAAAATATATAAAACAATCCTGTCTATATTAATCAATCTAGATAGTGAAGAGATGGCTTCTGAGCATGTACAAAGGGAAAGAAGACCTTATGATCATCATTAAACAATTATCTTTAACATTCCTCATTTTCTTCTGTTCTTCATTCACTGGTCCATTTCTTGTACTACAGGGTCTGCTCTATAATTACAAACCATGGTTCATTCTTGCACTATTTTAATCTGATTGTACTCTTACTATTAGTGAATAGCTGTAGCAAATATCTAAACTCATATTCTTTGGTTCTAGCATTTGTTTAATTATTAGGTCTAGGACCAGGCTGAAGAGATCTGCTTTTCTTCCTAGTGGAACTCATGTTCCCTGATGATGTCATAATTTCTGACATTTGGCTTATTTTTCAAATCTCTGTTTCAGCACACAGGAACTCATCAACCTATTTTAAATAACAAATGACAAAACCCAACATTCTCACTAGTGAATCCAGTCCATTTGCCGATTGTTCCTGAGTTAATTCATATGAATTTTCTTCTTTCTCTACACTTCTAACTCTTCCTGTGTCTCCTTGTCCTTGTAATATATGGGTAGCTTATTCTTTCCATCTCAAAAAAAAAAAAGAGATTGTGTTCTGAGGAAAGTACATGATCAAATGCTAGTTAAGGATCTGAATAGGATAAAAATAATAGCTAATTATTTTTATTTTATTTAGTTGTTGCTGTGTTTGGGGTTTTTTGTTTGGTTTGGGTTTTTCTGTGTGTGGTTGGGTTTTTTTGGTTACTTTTTTTTTGTGGTTTTGTTTGTTTGTTTTTGTTATAGAAAGTCAAGAAAAAACAAAACAAAACAAAACAAAACACTTTCTTCCACAGGAAATTCTAAAAACTTTCATGAAGAAATATCTTCATGTCTTCATGTGAGAAAACTTATGGATTCAGATCACCCAAATAACTTAAAAAAGTAGATCAAATTCCAGAGTTCAAACAATGGATTTACAGGTGAGATTTTAGTCTCTGATGAATGATCCATACTCCAGCCAATGGATGTGACATAAAAAAAATTAATCACAAAATCATGGCTAGACTTTAGCCAACAAACTTTGAAAGAAAATAAATTGAATTTTAATAAATCCCTTTTTCTTCTCAGACTCTAAAAGACTCACTGTGCAACAGAAGACTTTCTTATTTTAATAACGTAAGCAAAATGATCAGATTAAAAAATGTTATAATTTCAACGTTTGCTGTAGTTTTTCAATATTTGGCACATTCTTTCTAATTGAGATATTTTAAAAATATATATATATCCTTGTGTAATATTGTTTACACCAGAATAAGTCATGTCTTGAAAGAACTATCCTCCTATACTTAGGAGGGATTTTTGTTTTTCCTCTAGTTCTATGCAGAATAATTTTTTCACAATACCTTATTCTCGCGTGGTTTCACTACTTCTACTTCTCTGCAATGTAGTAAATGTGAAAGTTGACCCCACAGGTCTTAAATAGGTGGCCTCTGCTTTTATGCTAGTCATGAAAAATCACAATTGCTGTAATAATTTGCTCCTAGCAGTAGTCTAGCAGCTGTCTAAATTTACAAGGTCAGTTCTAGCACAACCTAAGCCAAATTTTTTAGAGACCTCAGGGTCAGGTTTCAAATAACTGCACATTCCTACTTTAACCAAAAGTAATCCCTGAGACTCAGCACACTTTAAAGATGAATGTTCATCTCTTCTCACATTTGAAACTTCAAAGGCCCAATTACTACTGGGCTGACAAGGGCTGTTTCATGATACTTCCTGTGCAAAGTGCTACCTCTCTGCACTCTGTGTTTCTGATGCTTCTGTTATCGCTGGTCAGTTTCTCTTTGGCAACACAAAATTCAATACCAGGTTTCCTCTCACTTCTTCCTTGCACTTCTTAAAAGCAATTACTGTTAGCATCTATATTTGAACTTTGAGTTCTCTTTCCGGGATTGTTTATATTCTTTATGATGCTACATTAATCACCAGCTATTGGGTTATCTTACTGACAAAACTATTGGAAACACCTGGTGGGAAGATAAAAAACAAAAGTAACGCTACCAAAACTACCAGGATTAAGCTCTAGATAATACTAATATAACACTGACTGTACTAAATTTGCTTTATGGGAAAACCATTGACAAAACTAATCAATTGAGTAGAAGATAATGTTTGTCTTGGTAACAGCAAAGATCTTCAACATTTATTTGTGTATTTTTTTTTATTGGGGGAATTTTAATTTCTATTTTCATTTCCAATAATTAATTTAAAGACTTTTTAACATGGAAAACCTAAGGTGCAAACCTAATTTGCATGAGACAGAAAGGTAAATCACACATCCTTTGCTCACAACTTTCCTTCTCTAAGTAGGTAATTTGGACAATATGGACTTATCTTTCTGGTGTAAAATAAAAATTTTATTATTCTCCTTTAGTATTAGTATTGGATAACTTAAATAATCTTGTGTGATAATTATATATATATATAAAGACCTTGGCTAAATCATTAAAACTATCAGTCACTATCTGACAGAAAAGGAGAAAAGGAGAACAAACCCATCATGGTCAGTTCCTGAAAAGACCCATGAAATCATAGGACATATGGGATGGGTTGGGAATGGATAGGGTGAAAAGAAGATTCCTTGAACAAGAGTTACAATTATTTTGTTGATGTCTTATTTCAATGTGTTGTTATTTCATAGCATAAGGTGTAATAATACTTTGTACTGCAATGCTCACTTAAGAAATAATCAACTATGGCTTCTGAACCGTGTTTTAAAACTTATAATGTATTTAAGAAGCTTAAATCTAATTCAACTGCAAAAAATTGGAAAGTTCAGTTGTGTCTTCATGTTAACCTGCAGTCCTGAAATGGTTTGTCATTTATAAAAAAAAAATAAATTAGTGAAATCATTCCCAGTAACTTAATACCCTTAATTGGTTTATACTAAAATTGTTTGCTCTCCTTTCAGGGATTTACCTTAATGATATCATTCCAAAGGAGTCTGGTTTAGATCAAACTGGGTTAAAGATCATGACTGTCAAGGATGATGTCACTTAGATTCCATTACTAATAAAACCAGGGGTCATTTTGAGTACAGAAACAGATTGATATTCATGCTTTCTTTGCCTCTAATACCTTTAGTCATACATTAATAAGTCATGCATTACAAAGGTAAAAGTCCATTCCAGCATAGTTCAACAACACAGTACATCAACATCATGTTTACATTTGCTCAGCATCACTATTTCTAAAGTATACTGCAAGAAACTTCCAAATAAATTAAATAGTCTTGACTAGTACATTCTAATTTCTGCATTTTATAAAAATTAAGTATGAAGATGCAAAAAAATCACATCTATTGATCCAGATGTAAATACAAGCATAGTACAGCCAGTACTCAATATAGTGATTATGAAATGCAGAGTTAATATGATAAGCTTAGAAGGCTAAAAATTTATAACATATTTCCAATAGTTCAACTGAATCTTTCATTGTATTATTTACTCTTTTCTATCTCCCTGTAATGTGTCTGGCATTTTCCAAAACTATCTAACTTTAAGTCATGCATAGAAAATATTACATATAGAACAAAAAATAAAACGTTATCCAGATACATTAAAAAATTGCAATTATGATTTTAAGTGAGTAACAATAAATTCTAATTAAACAAAGGAATATTTGCCACACCAAGTTGCATAAATATTTTGCAACATCGCTTCATAAAATGATAACTTCCAGTTAAAATCTCTAAGAAGTCAAGCAAAATAAATCCTTTGATTTTCATTACAGGTTTAAGTCCTGCCATCTAACCAACTTGCCATCTTTTATCAAGCAAAAGGAAAAACAGGTACAGAAGATTGAGCACTTGGTGAGTTAAAACACATATGTATGGAAATATGTTGGGATTTGATCTGCATACTTAGGATTCTACTCTTCAACTACTCTTGCCTGAGTTTATAATTTTAAGAAATAAAATTTTATTTTAATAAATCTTTATTCACCTAGTGGTCCAGGTTATAGAATGGGATGTTACGTGGGACATTGTTGAAGGCTTTGTATTAGTCCAGCTAGATATTGTCAGTTGCTCTTCATTTACATAGAGGCATTGAAGTTGGGTCCCCATTGATGCTGACTTAGTGAAATTCCATTATCTTGTGCTTCTTAAATAACAAAAAAATACATAAAGTAATAAATAAATAATTAAGAAAAGTTTCATAACTAATCTATTTCACTAATCAATTACTTCTGCCCAGAGTGGTGATCTCAGTAGGAACCACTAGATGGTAGTATGACAAGAAAGTGCCATGACCTCTTTCTTGGATGTGAGCTTCTGAAACATTTTGTACTTATTAGCTGTGACACAAAAACAGGAAGAAATGCTGTGTAAAAGAAATAGTGTGGCCAGCAAGAGGAGGGAAGTGATCATGACCCTGCACTTGGCACTGGTGAGGCCACACTTTGAGTACTGTGTTCAGTTCTGGGACTCTCACCACAACAAAAACATTGAGGTGCTGAAGCAAGTTCAGAGAAGGGCAACTAATCTGGTGAAGGGTCTGGAGAACAAGTCTCCAGTGTCTATATTATTTTCATGGTTTCTTTTAAATTAATTTATGCTGTGTCTCCTATAAGATATAAACCAATTAAATACAAATAAGAAAAAAAAAAGCTGTTTGTCAAAGATGAACCATCATAAAATCTGAATCTTTCCCATCTCTTTTTATTTTTTGTCTTCCTTTTATTATGAAATACCTAAAAAAACAACAAAAGATGTTTCTGAAATTTCAGGATTGCAAACAAACAAAAACTTATACTAATAGAAGGATAAAATACATTCCTGATAAAATGTTTCACTTGCACTTATATTAATGTGCCATATGAAGAACTGGACAAAGTTCATCCTAAAATGGATAAACCAATCTTTAGAAAAAATCCACTGCCAGATACTTCTCAGGTTGAGTCAGCTATAAAACCTGTTGAAACGTGAATTACTTGCTAAATCAGATATTTAATCTGCTAAATCAAAGTTAACACCTACTGAGTCAAGTATAGCACCTCACAAGAACTATTAGTACAGATTTATATATGTTCAAGTGAATTACAGTGAACATATTCCCCAAGAAATAAACAATGGAGGACATTAGCTGTGTATGCTGTTTATTGCATTATGTTTACATGGTAACAAATGTTCTGCTATGAGGGAATTTCCCATTCAAGTAGCAAGAAATCAGGTCTCCCTTTGATGAGTCAGTTTTCTTCATTAGATGGCACAGATTCTCACCAGTGCCTTCATAATATTTTAATATCTAAGGAGAATTTGTAGGAATAATTGGTGGGGGGGGGAGAGGGCCAGTGAGAAGACATCTGTGCAGAGTTGCTTTGCTCCCTGATGTTTTTTTTTCCCTCATATATCATGCTGCTACACATGTAACTGCAATGAAAATTATGTGAGAAGAAGAAAAGGGGCTCTTGTCCAACTTGACTCATGAGAATTTCAGTTTGTAAATCCACTGTTTCAGCAGCAGATGGATCTGTGCACTGTGTCTTTTCTCAAATTCTCCAGTCCTTCTAGAAGCTTGTACATAAATTGTTTTTTTTAATTTCTTTAGACATTTTTTGAAGGAAGTGTACTACTTCCATGTTGCTTTTTGCCTCTACACAGATTTCTTAGGTGAATATTTGTTCTGGTTGACAGAACTTCATTTAGAAACTGCTTTTTAATTCCATTTCTTCCTTCATATTCTGAAGAAGTTATTCATTTCCCCTATCTCTACTATCAACAGATGTCCACTTGCTGCTTTTTTTTTTTTTTCTGCAACTCTTATCTTCTGATCAGGTTTCAACATTCGTTTTCTTTCACTATTTTTGTACACAGATATCCACAACAGGAATACTTTTTCTTTACACCTACCATTTCTTAGGTCATATTGTTGCCTTTTCAAAGTTGTTTCATTTTTATTACAGTTTATGCCTTTTGAGACACAGATCATGTGCTAATATGTGTGTTTAATTTGTATCAGGAAGCATTTTTTAATTGCCAGTTATCCCTATTTACTGTATTATGATTTGATCATGTAAGTGCCATGAACTGAAATACCTTTAGGTGAAACCAAAGAAGAAGGAGCATACCCTTCTTGTACACTGCATGCCAGTGGCAAAGGGGCCATTAAAATCTGTGTTGTGTGGGTATGAATAACAAGTTTAATGCATCAAATCTTGCTTGTACTGATCCATGCTACTTGCTACTGCAGATATATTCATAGATAGTTCCATCTACCTTTTATTTTTCTCTAGCAAATTTAAGCTCTAAACTCACTGCTACATTTTTACAATAATAAAAAAGATTTCTTACTTTCTAAATATACTTTCATAGTGGGTATAAACACCTAAAATAATTTCATAGTTAAATATGTCTTCCCAAATGAAAATTCATTTGTTTGGGTAAAGATACAGTAATATTGAGTAAAAATACAAAACATTTCAAGCTTTTCTAGTTAGACTTAGAAAATACTGAGCCATAATATATCTCCATTTCATGGTAGGGAACGTTCCATTATGATGCAGCACTTAACACTTACCTCTCAAGAGCATTTATGTAGAAAAAAACCCAAGTAGATTGTATTGTTTTAATAACTTGGTGTGGCTTGGTTTTCTCTTCTGTTCTATTTCTCTCTTGTTTTATCATTGCATAAGAAGTACAAGGAAATCTTCTGAAATCTTCATAAAAAAAAAAAATAAAAACAAAACAAAATAACAAACAAACAAGAGAGTTTCTGTAAAATATTTTGTTAGTTTGATGACCTAAGATATTTGAGTGTTTGGGCTTGTTATCAATAGCTTAACATAGTACTGGAAATAGAACACTGACTGCTACAGAAAGGTCGTGTGTTGTCCAGCAACCATGTTATGTTACCAAAGGATAAATTTTCATATGGCACGTAACTGTGAAACAGGTTTTACTTATTTAATACATGACTTGTTACTGACCTAAAAGAAAATTGATTAGTCATTTGCACTGCACCATATTTGAGATACTGGGAAACAGCTGCATATGCCTTTTATCTATGGATTTGTCACACAGTATCTTCTATCCATACACACAGGAACAAAAAGATGTATTTGTTTTACCTAAAACAAACAATGATATCCATTACAAACCTACTTCAACTCCTTTGGTATCTTGGAATAAGCACACACCAAACACAATTTGACATATATGGTACATCTTTCATAAATATTGTCTATGGTGCTTGGACATTTCGTAAAACCAAAGTATAATTACATTTACACTGAATATTAAAATGAAGAGTATTAATTATCTCCTTTATAAAAACCAGCAAAGTGATCTAACAGTATGTGATACTATGGTTCCTAAAAACTGTAACTATTGGAAGGTTAGACATGTAATTATATTAAAAATGAAAATTATCCTGCATATTAATGAAAATTTACCTTTTATTGTTGTTGCATAAATATATTCTTCATTCATCTGAATAGTTAGTGTCAAATTATATAATGAAATAAAGTATTGTCTCTATAATAATAAAATAATAATAAAGATGCTATTTAAATTATTAATAGCAGTAAGCACTTCCTAGACAGACACGTGAAAAGTTATTACTTAAGAACTTAGAATATAAATACATGGCAGTGCAAAAGAAATTAAACCAAAAAGTCTAGATAGGGAAAAAAAAATGTGAATTCATAAATTAAGAAGGTTGCATATGAGAAAGGATTATATATGGGGTTGATTTGTCATTGATTAGGGCTCTGCAAAGGGAAAGAGTTGCCTGGATGGAACCAGCTTTCCAGTGCACCTGCTAGCAGCTCACTTCCTTCTCCTTCAAAAAAACATAGAACCATCTTGAATGTTAAAGATCAGAGAAGAAGTAACTACAACCTTCCTACCAATGTGATGTCTGTTCTTTTGATGCTCTGCATTTTCTCCAGATTAGTGGATTTAAGGACTTTGGAGCCAGGGCCCTTAGTGATCCCTTCCCAGGATCTGGCTGCTGGGACTCAGGGACAGCTCAGCCCCACGTGCAGACATGGGTGTCACCATCCTTGCTTATGATGAGCAGAGGTACCCAGGCATCACTCTGACATCTTCATAGGAAATTATCCTTAAAGAAATCCAATGAGTTTCACTTTGGTGGGGAAGTTAGCTTACTGACAAGGAGAAAAGACAATTGCTGAAATCTTGGATAGCCTCATGTAAATCAGAGTTTAACACCTGAGATAAATGGTACTTATTTGTTAGTTAGAAGGGCGAATGGTGAATGAGTCAAATTCCAGCTTCTTCACTATTAGGATGACTTTATGGTAGAGGTTTTAGTTAATAAATACCACCAGTTTTACCTTTTCCCCTAAAAGGCTCAATTTCTATTGAAACTGTAAAGCTAAATTTTATATTTTTTTATGCAAATAGAGGAAAAAGAAGAGTGAAAAAAAATCAAAACAAAACAGTGTTTCTGCAAATCCAATCTGGAGTTTATTGGAGCACTCTGACATATGGCATGAAAAAATAGAATACATGGTTAAAGCCAGAATGGACTCATTCCAGCACAATTTTATTTGCGTAGCCAGTAATTATTATGATTGTTATAACTTCACTCTGCAAGGAGCTTCTCATGTGCAAACAGGAGTGTAAGCATACCTTTACAGTTATAAAATAATTGGAATAAAAAATACAAACATCAAATAATTTCATTTGGAAAAGACCTTCAGGATCATCAAGTCCAACCATTAATCTAACAGTGCCACAACTAAATTCTTAATATATAATTTTCTTGTTTGTAATTTAAGAAATGTGCACGAAATTTTAGGAGAGAGTTTTGTTTAAAGTGTTTTTGGTTACTCTAGAATTGAAGAAAACTTTTTCTGTGAAATCAAATGAAGGCTTTAATTGGGATTAAGAGATGATAAATAAGTACATAAAATAGTGAAGCTTTTTATCAGGAGAATATACACATGTCTTAGCTCTTCTGCTGCTTATACCTTCTCCCCAGTCCGTCATCCTTCTCACCATTCTCCTTCTGTAATTGTATCCTTATGTTGGATATTGTACTGGGAATTAGAATTTGTATTGAACCTCAGGTTAATCTTTCCTTCCTTCCTTCCTTCCTTCCTTCCTTCCTTCCTTCCTTCCTTCCTTCCTTCCTTCCTTCCTTCCTTCC
>JAOEGS010009025.1:0-68429 GCA_025447755.1 Corythornis vintsioides | reverse complement strand
CCCCCCCAGCCCCCGCTCGCCCGCCCCTCCCCCCCCAGGAAGAAAAAAAAAAAAAAAAAAAAAAAGAAAAGGTTTGGGTTTTTTTAAAACAAAAGGGAATTGCTACCCCTTGACACTTGAGGGTAGCTTGGGGATTTGTTGCAGAGTATAAAAAACAATATAACACAACGTTTAGGGACAATCAGTCAGGTCGTATAAACATATGGAAAAAAATCCATAAAAGGAACATCTTGGAAAAGTGATGATTGAAGATGGATAAAATGTTAAGTCTACGAACTTATGAGTGTCTGTAAACTTAATGAAGATGCTGAAAAGGGAATAAGTTTCCTTGCAAGAAGCTAAAGCATGAAACAGAATGAAAGAGTTTTGTTCTTTGTGCACAGTATACATTTACTGTATGGAACTCTTTGACATAAGTTCTTGCAGATGTGAAAAGTCAGTCCAGTCTTCAACTGGTATAAGGTTTGCAGAAGAAAAACTAATTGTTTTGAAATAAACAGACAATTTGAACTTCACCATTCTCTGAACCACAAGTTGAAGTCCAAGGGAGAATTTAGAGGAACTGTCATAATGCCTTTGTTTCTTATAATCTTCCCTAGACATCTGGTATAGGCCAAGAATGATACTGAGGTAGATAGACCTTTGGTCTGACATAGTGCAGTCATTCTTACATTTTTATGAAGAACAAATCAATAACATGAATTGTAGCAAATTGCAAGGACCAGATGGTTACTTACCTAAGAGTTTCAAAGGGAGTAAAATATGAAAAAGATGCACTGCAGTAAGCAATTCAGCTAGAACATAAAATATCCTTGGTAGCATGGCGGGGGCAAGTAAAGTTTCAGTTCATAGAAAGGTTCTCAGACTGAACTGTGGAACTTCAGACTTATAAGCCAAATTTCCATAACAGAGGAAATGGTAGAAGCTATAATAAAAAATGGACGTGGTATGTCTATGGATATCTGTGAACACAAATTGGAAGACACAATTTGCTTCTCGTAAATATATTTTTGGAGTTTATTAAAAAAAAAATACCAAGCAGAAAATAGTAATAATAATCTTATGCAGTTTTTTACAAGATTTACGAGATATTTTTACAAGATAAGAGATTAATTGGGTGAGAACACTGCAAGACAATGTTGTGATACTGAGTGGCTGGGACATAAAATGGCAACCTATCAATGCTCATAAAAACAAAGTAATAACAAAGTAATATATATGGGAAAATAATCCTAACTGTTCGCATACACCAATGGGCTCTAAACTGTATGTTACTTGTTAGAAAATCCTGGATTTCCTTCAATTAGTGTTCTGAAAACCTCAGGCCAATAAACTGTGGTGATTAGAAAAGCAAACAAAATTTAAGGGTTGTAATGAAAGGAATGGAAGACAGGACAGAAAACCTCGTGACTGAGTTATGTATACTTCTCAATAACTTGAACACAGTTTATAGGTTATCATTTTTTAAATTATCACTATCATCTTTAGTCCCTAATCAAGCTGAAACTTGAAAAAACTCACAGTTAACATTAACTTCTCAGAATGATGTTTAAGGGGGGGGGAAGGAAAGTTGAGACCCATGTGCTCTGTACAAAGAGAACCATGCACCATTTATAGGTTTCCATAGGAATTAGGCCATATTGGTTTTAGGATATAGATCATTTCCTCTGTCTTGTAGCAAAACTGACAAGATGTGAAAAAATACCTGGTGAATGAGGTTGATGGACATGTTTATAGGTTTCAGAATCAAGTCCCAGACCTCTTAACCCAGTTCTCAGTTCATGGCACAATTCTCTCTCTAAAATTTTCTATGGAAACCTACATATCACCAGAAATTCAGCATGTTTAGAGCAAAGTCCTAATCATTTATTGTTGTTACCTCAGGTTGTTCAGTATTCCCTTTTCACTGTGGACGAGAATCATTTTGGCTATGTCCTTTTCGAGTATTATAGTTGTTTGTACCATGTCTGATTATGCCCTCTCATTAAACACTTCAGATCCAGATGACATTTGTTCTGTAGTGTTTTTCAGTATGTGTTGTCTAGTATGTCCTTCACGTTTGTTCATGTCCTTATTACCTTATATCTCAACTTCCATAACATCTTTTCATCTACCTTTTGAGCATATTGCCTTTCTAATATCGAATCAAAATTACACTGCAAAGATATTTTTCTTTTCCTGTATTTTATTAGCTTAGCCTTTTTAATTGCTCTGTTCAGAAGTTAAAGCTTTAGTTGTACCACTGTATTCAATTTTGAACCAATTGAAGAGAGTCTGAAAGACAGCACTGAGATTGATTAAAAGGTTTATATGGCAATACTTGATGAGTTAGAGTTATCTAAGCTAAAGAAGAGGTTTAATATAGAAAGGCATGAAAGTCTTCAATTATGCAAAAGGCTGCTGCAGGGAGGAATTAAATAATCTCTCCAGGTTGGATAGGACGGGAAATAATGGATTTCAATTGCACCAAGGAAGGTTTAGGATACTAACATAATTTTTTTTTAAAGTGATCAAAGTTACCAAAGCATTAGAATATATTGGCTGGGGAGACTGGGCAACTCTTCTTTTGGAGATATTTAAAAATAATTTGGACTTTACCAGAGGTGATATTGGCCTTGTTGATTATGTCTTTGGGCAAGAAAGATGGATTAGATGATCTCTTCATGTAATCTTCCAGCCCTATTATGATTATAATATTTTTGTTACTAAATATATCCACTCTATTGAGAACTTTGAAAACCAAGATATTAGACCTGAAATTTTATTTGATAACTGATAAATAGTCAGTGTTTCAGAAGTGCATCTACCGTATTTAAACATTAGAACACTGCAAATTTTTCTACATATAGGAAAGTATTCCCTTGTGAAGTGTGTTACTTTAATACCCTGACTCAAAAGATTAAAAATATATGGCTTACCATGGGCACACGAGCATCTGACAAGCTGGAATACTGTCTCCTCACTATCCACAGATGAAAGAAAGTGCAGCAGCTGTTACTATTCAGGTAGCTGGTAGTGATGAAGAGCCCAGAAGGAGCCTGAGGCAGTCTACTGCCTTGACAATTGCAGGACAGATGGCCTTAGTTGTGATTTATATTACTAAATATTTCCCTCTCTCCACCTTTCTGTTGCTTGAATCTAGCATTGTTCAGGTGGTCTTCATCCAGGTTATGACTCAGGTCATGAGATGTAAGAATTTTGTAAGAGGTGTAGAATTATATACTATCAACATGTGTATAAGACTACATAAGAACTTTTGTTTAAGATCAGTCTTAAGTGCAAGTTGTTGGTTTTTTCATTTTTGAATTATGTTATGTTTTTTACTTCTAGGAGTAAGATTGTGTGAGTACTAATTTTGAATAAGGCAGCTTCAGAGGAGACAATAATTCTTTAATCCATTCAAAAAGCTTTCATTAAAGCTTTACTACAGTAATGCTGCACTCCAAGTAGCAGAAACATGAGATTCAGCAAGAGCAATACTCAAAAAACTGATGCAAAAAAAATTTCAGTCAATTAAAAATAAATGAAGAAAAAGGTTCACAGGATGAATTGCAGTGCTTTGATCTTCTTAACTGTAAAGGATGGGTTTAAACCAGATGGTCAAGATTCCAACCTGTTGAGATTCAAAAAACATTTCTACGATTTTTTTATTTGGGAAGGATGTATTAAACAAGAAAAGGTATCCATTTCTGAGTATTAAGCTGCATATTAAAAATATTTTGAATTGACAAAATGCATTTTCACTTTAGGATAATTCAGTTAAATATGCTTTAGTGCCTGAGATTGAAAAGAAGATAGAACACTTGATTTTAATTTTTGGCTATGAAGTAGGACAGACTGTCTTTCTAGGTCCTAAATTGTCCAAATCTGCTTTTCTTTTATAAATTAATACATATATATATATATATATATATAATATTTTTCATGGNNNNTAAAATATTTTTCATGGGACATTTACTGAGAGAATATAAAAAATGTTTTCCTTCTTTGATGTAAATATTTACCTGAAATATCTAAACGACTTCTTCATAGCCTCAAATGTATTCAGTGCTTTCCTTGCTTCAACTTGTGACTGTTGCCTCTTTATTTCTGCATGCCTGAGAAGAGTCTGGCTTTGTCTTTTTAACAACTGCCATTTTAGACAGCTTAATTTTAAGCACACATATATGTATGTATGCTTAATGATAATTTGCACAGAAGTATTTTATTGAAATTATTTAAACTAGCACATATATGGAGAAAACATTAAATTTTAATTCTCTACCAGACCATTTGCCATTTCTGGCATATTTTTTCAAGCAGTTACCTGTTTTCCTTGGTTTGAAGTGGGTAGACTAGATATCTGACAAAATTCTAAATTCTTCAGATAATCAGAGGTAGTGAAATCATAATGGAATCACTAAAAAGTTCCATCAAGAAAAAGAAAGGATGCTGGCTCTTTTCTATACGGCTTTCTTGTCTATCCCAATCTTAGCAGATATTAAACTTGACATACATATTCAGATACTATTCTCATAAATTTCTTCAGTTAACATTAAAACACAGCATAGAATATTTAGCCTTGGAAAAAATAATTACAGAATCTAAGAAGAACAATTAGCTATACAATAAATATGCACAATGTAAACATTCATAACCTACACATATATAACTTTGCCACATCTAAATATAGTTCTAAAAAAAAAAGAAAGCAAATACTGGAAATCAGCTTTCTCTGGGGTAGGGGATGACAAAGAAGGAAAAAATGGGAATTGAAGGAGAAATAATTTTTCTAACTTCCAAACAGGACCATGAAATGCTTTTTCCTTAAAATAAATGAAGTTCTAAAACTTTCTAGTCAGACATTATTTTGTCAGCTAGAGGGCCTACTTCTCCACAACTGTGATTCTTTTTTTATTAACATCAGTGGGTTTTTGGTGTTAATTTTTGTTCATCTTTGGTCAAAGCAGAATATCTACGTGATTTCGTTATGCCCTCATAAGTTCCTGTTTTTTAAAATATTTTTAAACTATGGAAAGGTAAGAACAAATAATCTTAATTTGTTCTTCCAAATATTTGCATACAAAAGTTCTTTTTTTAGCAATGCGTTTCAAGAGTCTACTGGAAAGTTTAAAGCAAGGACATGTGAGATTCAGAGATAATGTGCAGTTTTATGCTTGGATTATGTTCATGAAGCTGGAGCCACACATATGTTGAACTCATGTCCTGTAAAATGTTCACTGGGGTAAAAAAAAAGAAAATGCATATTTGTTTTATTATAACTAATGGCAAAAGTCAAGATATGTAGTCATTGATTCCAAATGTAGTGGCTACTGCATAAAGTACAAATCCAACATCACTGATTAAACCTGTTCTCTGGAGTTATATTCTTTAGATCAACATAACTGCATTTTAACTTTTTTATTAAGACCTTGAAAACTATTATTTTCAGATATAGAAAACTAAATATTTCAGATATTCTGTCTGCATAGTAAACTAGTTTTGGTCAGATTGCCTTAGTAGAATTTTTCAGTGAAAAAAGCAGAATCTCAAAAGGAGGGTTTAGAGAAGCAGGAGACTTTACTGTAGATGATTGTCAACAGTAGAAATGGATTAATTTTTGATACATAAAAACTTCATATATAGCAAAATCACAAAGATAAAAAGAAGAGAGTGATCTCATTTTAGTTAAGGTATAAACCTAGTACAATTAAAAATATTCTGGTGAAGGTCCTAAAATAGATTTTTTGGTGGTGAGAAAGGTGCATAATGCAATAATCAGAGCCTAGGATTCTGGTGCATCCCACCAGAGCTTCTCAAATGTAAGCTCTCCAAATAATTTACTATGATAGGAGCAAACTATTACTGACTAAATGATAATTACTCTGAGGCACCTTCAGACATCAGTGCTGCTCTTGTCAGGAGTCCATTAGCTCTGGTTGTGATGAGTCCTTTAGCTCAGCTGTTTCCACCAGTTCTATTGTATTTTGAGACCTGAATATGACTATGTAGTCTTTTTGTTATGTTTCTTATTCTGACACCAATCTTCAGAAATTTGTTAGATTGGAGATAACAAAGACTATCTTTAATAAATATTCTGAAACATCTTGCAAGTACCTGCAAGAAACATTCCATAGCTATCTGATAGATGGGACAGAAACATAGAACATGGTTATCTTTTTATCTTCTTTTTTTTTTTTTGACACAACTGTAAAGAACTGGGAAGTTGAATTCTCCTATTTTCATAAAATACTTGTGCTTTCATACTTGCACAGACAAACATCACTCTGATTTCCCACACTTGACAACACATATTTATGCAAGTTATGTATTTCTTTGTCATCTGTTGAACTTCTGCCATCTGGATTCATGTTCTAGCCTTAGGCATCCATAACCTACAATATTTAACACATCTCCTTCCATATAGAAATTTATTTGGCAACTTCTAGTAGACCTTTTACTTTCAGATTAGTCATCATCTGTAAATTCTATTTCAGTGCTGTTTTATTCCACTTTTCAGTTATCTTGAAGATAGTATACAGATAACATGGTGTGTGCTTTCTCTCTGGAAACTATAAACCAGAACATAGATATAAAAGCTACTTCTGGCCTTTTCTAATACCATTTATCATATTAGTTACTTCACAACGCTCAGATGCTCCAGTGTCAAATGGATTGACACTACAAGTTGTGAGGATTGATGAATTTGGGAAAGAGCAGGTTGTTACATTACTTCTTGATATCATGCATGTCAAATAGACATGAGGAAATAACACATGAGTTTAGAGTTCTTTAAATCTGAATATCCTATTGTGATAACCAGTGCTTACTTTTGAGTCAGAATTTTGATCTAACATTTCATGAGTCTGAATGATATTTTTCTCTCTAATCTCTTCAGCACAGCAAATGAGTACATCACACCACATATCTGGTTCATATCTGTTCTGTCATATGATATATGGAAGAGTGAACCTTATGTAATGTATTTTTAACCAAATCACTCTCTGGACTTCATGTATTTTATGATAATTTAGACGTTAGGCAAAAACTTTGAATTTAAAATTCTGTTAATGCAATAATTGCTCTTGCATTTTAATCTTCTAGCGAAATGCCTAATGAAAAAAAAATTTAAAAAAAAAAAAAAAGGCAGCAAAGAGAACCTTCATCATATATTTTGTTCTTGGAATACAACCCTTGTCATATCAGAGTAGAAGAAATGTCAGCAGCTTTATGGTAATTCAGATCCCAACATTTCTGAGTGCTTATTTTCTCACACTGTCACCAAGTTATCTATGGTTGTTTTGAATCTGTGTCTTTCACAGCAGGATCTCCATTTTTTGTATAGCCAAAATGCAGAAAAGCACTTTCTTGTGCTTATTCTTCTATAACTTTTTTCTTCAGAAAAATAAAATCTTAAATAGTTATGATAACTGGTTTATAAAAATATCCTAGTCAATCTGAGCCTCCAGTCATCAAAGGTATGGTTAAAACAGATTCAAATAATGTATGATCTTGGGTGATTATGTTCACAGATTATTCTTGTTTGTCCTTAGGAACTGAGAGCAGATCAGAACGGGCATGTGGGTCCATGAAGAGGTGCTCATAGCAACTTCAAATCAGTGTAATTGGAATGCAGTTTCCAACCAGGAGAATAATTACAATGAAATTGTCTGTGAATCTTCACAGGTATTCATAAAATGAATGTAATTACAGAGAAATCATTTGGACCAGGTTCTAGTTTTATATGAGACACTGTTCTCTGCTCTGTCTTCCCCTTCAAGAAATGTATGTCTGTTTCTCTGTAGACACATTTCCTCACAGTTTATATTTCTCAGGTAGGATCATAACAGTTTTCAGGTTTTGTGTAAATTGTAGTTGATAGAATAGCTTTTCCTTGTATATTAAGAGTTTGTCATCCTTATGCAGTTACAAATTTAGAACCAGTGCCATTTTCCTCAACCTCTCCTTTAAATCCCAAACTTTTCCAGTTCCAGACAAGTCACCACAGTTAATTTACAGTAGGTCAAATTCAAGCAATGCTCCCTAATGCATGGTGTTACTGTAATCATGTCATTCACTGTGTTCTATGACCATTTTAACTTCCAAACTTATGTGGGAAAATCGGCTTCTTTACAACAATTTGTCAGACCAGGTCTGTGTTGACAAAACTTAAGCACTCAGCTAAAGCAAGTCCTTTAGACAAGGGAAGAAAAAATGAACATGAATGAAACAATATTTAACACCTGCAAAGAGTGAGTAGAGAGTACATGCTGGTTTCTGCTTCAAGACAATGTAAAAGCAGCAACACTCATTCCTCAAAAAGCTGTGCTGCAAATTACAAGTTCGTTCTTTTCCAACACTGATCCAAGTACTATAAGGGATTGTAGGCATGCCTTGGAGCTGCAGAAACAATACGTACTGATCTGGGAGACAGAGGGATTTCTTTTTTATCACCAATTTGTCCTGCCCAATGGAAGTGTGCATCAACTTCTGGTCATTTAAAGGACTGCACAGGAAAAAGATTGCAACTGCCCAGCATGGCCCCAGGGGCAGGATACACCACGAAGCTACACGCGTTCAGGAGTGCCTGTTTTTCCCTTGGCTTCAGCACAAATAAGCACTGCCCTCTACTGTCCAGCACCAATACTACAGCACACACCTCACTTGGGACTAATTTACAGAGTGAAAATGACGATCTGCTGCCATGGCATAGAACATCTTATACTGACGCCCTTGTTGTCCTACGTGTTCCAGGGAGTCAGACTTTCCTGTGCATCAGCAAAGATGTTATTTTGCCACGTCAAAACCTATAACGTTTTTAGTGCCACAGCCTCATGTGTCTAATGTGAAGCACATATATTTGACAATTGTATAAGGTTTTCCAGCTTTCAAGTGATTCCCATACCTTTTTTTTTCTTTCCTAAACAAGGTAGCAATTTTTTATGACACTTAACATCATCCCAAAACCAGGAATTACTGCCCTAACCTCTTTGCACTAAACACAGATTAGTGTAAAAAAGTTTCCTTTTGCTAATGTAGTAGAAGCAGCTAGGAATGTGGCTTTCAGCCATCTTGTAATAGCAACCTTAATTATTTTCTCTGACATCCTATCCTCATCAGTTCTGACAATCATAAACCATAGTTAATGATATTTTTTTTATTATTGATTAGACTGACACTCACAAAGCAGTTCTGGATCTAACTCCATATCAAAGTTCACTCATTAAGTGTCTATATTCTATGTATATAAGCATCTCAGCTTCCCCAGGTTTGTCTTCAGTATGAAGATACAAGATTTGTGCTTTCAAGATGGGCTGCCAGGTCCCAAATGACAACATTAACCTGTATACGGTTGATGTCAACAAAAATATGTGTCTTTTCTGTAAGCTTATAATTTTTTTAATTTTTATTTTCATCTGTATTTAAGCTAAGGTTTCCTTTTCTTCTTTAAAGCATGACTCTTCAGTATTGGTTATATGACATGAGAACTTATAGTCCATAGTTTTCATTCCTTAATTTCACGACAGTTTAGTCAATGTCTTCATTAAAGATATTAATGAGCAACCTAGTTTTGTATTTATTGCCATACTATCTCACAAATAAGGCACCTTAATATTCACTTAGAAAATTCTTAATACATTTTTTACCCATTTCTGTGGACAGCTTTACATAGTGGCACAATTACTGCTTGGGTAAATGATTAGCACTATTTGGTCACATTTCTGTATATTGTTTAGTGTCCACTGAAGCTTCAATCATTTTCCTGGTTGTGTAGGAATGCCTTTATGATGGTCTTTCTGCTCATCCTGTCATTAATTTCCCCATATATGTTGTTGCTTTCAGGTGAAGACCTGTACTTTTGCTGGTCTACATTCAGACCACCCTTTTTTCTCTCCCCAAAGCTAAATTACACATATTTTCCCCTGCCCAAACTTGAAGAACAAACTATCAGTACTTTCTACACCATTGACAATTTTCAGTAAAATATCTCAGTTGTCATCTGTACCCTCCCAACTGTGAGAACAGTGTCTATCTGAGAATTACAAAAATGAAACTGCATAGCATGGTCCTTTCAAAGTCATTCTTGAAAAATCTACTGACACCTTTCCTATAGCAAAATACTTAGTACCATTTCAGAAAGTTTTCTGATTTACAGAATAAACAAATGAGCATTTCCATGTTATGTACATGCTGCTTTTCTCAATCTGTATGCAAGTGAAGTCTTTAATCACTCTTTTTCATAAACTGTCTCTCATTGTTGCAAGAGACCTTCCCCCACTGTTGCAGGAGACCTTCCCCAGGCCCTAGTTTCAAGGCTCAATTCCTTCTGTATGTTCTACCTTCAAATTCTGGAGCATCCAGCATTCACAGAATCATCATTCCAGCCATAAAACATTGATGGTTTCCTTTTGCTGTGCGGTATGGTGTCTAGAACTAGATCTGGATGCAACATTTTAAAAAATGAGAACACTAGATTTGCCCTGTGGTTTTCTGTGTTTTCTCTTCTGTTTCTAATAATCCTTCACATCTTGGGCATCTATTTGTCAGCAAATCCACAATAGATCACTATCCACAATAACTGTCAGACTTCTTTCTTCAGTGTTAATTTCAGAATCCTCACTCTGTGTACAGTTAGGCTTTATGTTTCCTCATAAAATTTACTGATAAATTATCATAATTTTACTATCATTTTACTGCTGTCATTCAGTATCACAAGAACTTCTGAAACTTTGTCACAATTGTTTCTCCTTTTTCTAGACTTATAGTGGCCTAGACCACACTTTGAGGCCCTTTAAAAAATCATTTTTGTCAATTTTGCATTCTTCTGACACTAAGACTGGTAGATTTGTTTGAGCTTCCACTTCTCTAATTATTAGATTTTAGGGATCCATTTGGTCAAAAATGTGTGGTCTTCTGCTATCAGGCAGTCTGAAAAGAATTCCTTAGAGACAATGATGCTGCTGTCTACATTTTGAACATACCTTGCTGGCACTTAGAATTTTTTTCAGATGTGAGAATCTGCTCTAGTTTGTGGTGTTTACTACGGAACCCTTCAGTGCTCTGTCTTTTGTCAGCTGGTATCCAACGTCCTTGCTTCCATAGGTTCTGCCACAATGTCAGAGCAATGTAAAGCTTTCAAGAGATCATTACTAAAGTGAGTGTTGAGGTGCTTAGCAAACTGTAATGGCTTTATTTCTAATTATCTTTGAGATATTTACACAAACACAATCCAATCTTTGGATTGCACACCATTACAAGACTACTCTTCCACATCAGACCAGTATTTCTGAAGCACTTCACCTTTTTTGAAAATACCTTTCTGTACTGAGTCCAGGTGCTCAGGCTCTGGCAGTGGAAGATGCAGGAGTGGCCTCTGAGTCCAGAGCTGTTCATGCTAACATTCCAGCATGTTAGCTGTCTCTTGTCAGTTAGTCTTCGATGTTTTACACACATATACAGAATAATAAAGATGTATTGATTGACTTCTGTTGTGGTTAACCTTAATATTTGTTACACTACACAGTGAGTACTGACTTAATCAAGACAAGAAAATGAATCAATCCCTTATTTTCATCAAAATATCAAGAAATTTCTAGATAAGCATAGAATTTACTTATAAACATATTTTGATTTCAGTTCATTAATGAATTAAGATCAAAAGGTGGAAATATAACCTCTTTTTCTAACAGTTTAAAGAAAGAACTAAAAATATTTATGCATTAGTGAATGGCTTGCCAAGAGTGGATTTGGTTTCATGGGAACCAAATATTTGCATGTGCTGATTGTCCAAAACTACAGTTTTACAGCCTTTTAAATTGAAAAGAAGGTTTACTTATCACAATAGTTTACAGTTCTTATATGCTCCAAAGTTTTCTACTAAGCTGTGAGGTTACTCAGAAACAGACAAACAGAAAACATGTACTTTAAATGACAGCAGGATGACTCCATTTAAAAAAAAAATTCTTATTAAAAAAAGTGTATCTGAACAAGTAAGGTAAACCACTTTCTGGAGGTCATTCTAGGTCTAATAAGTAAACAAAGTAAAATTTCAAATCACAAACTGGATTTCTCTCCATTGTTTAATTCACTATATATTTCAATCAGTTCATTGAATGTATAAAGTTTTGGAGAATGCAAGTAAGTCTGTTAGCCACATTGCTAATAATACAATATCTTACCTTTTTTTTTTCTACTATTTTTTTTTCTACCATTTCCCAACACTGCTGAAATAGAACCTAGAAAATTAAGGACAAAACTGTAAACTGAAAGATCTGAAAAAGACTTGGTTTTATTTGATCATTTATTACATTTTAGGGCCTGCAAGTTGCGGTGAATATTCAGCATTTTAAATTTATTTTTATTTTAGCTTCAAATATATTAGTTTTTCTATCTCTCCATGGCCATCTTACTATCATTCACACAAGGCAAGAAAGATGAGGAAGATCTGAACATCCAGGCTTTTTTTCACTTCTTTGACAGGCAGTAATACTGTTCCTAAGTGCTGCCACTTCTCACCAGAGAAAAGAATCTTTTTTGACCTGCATGACTGTCAAAAACAGACATGTATGAATGAGCCTTGCTTAGGCTGAGAACTGCAATATCAAAGAACTATTATTTACACAGTCTACCTGAAAACACTGGTCCTAGGCACCCCTCTGCCCTGTCTCCTGCTTAGCTTAACCCCAGGCCATACAACATGGCTCACTAATTGCAGAATGATGTTTTGAATACAAGGTTCAAATGGCAGATTTAAACTGTAGATTTAATCTTCCAAGAACTGTTGAGATGCATTTAATTTTTTTCCACAAAAGCTGAACAAAGAAATGGCATAATATTAT
Organism: Corythornis vintsioides; assembly: GCA_025447755.1. Classification (NCBI taxonomy): domain Eukaryota; kingdom Metazoa; phylum Chordata; class Aves; order Coraciiformes; family Alcedinidae; genus Corythornis; species Corythornis vintsioides. Next base: position 55,611 of record JAOEGS010009025.1, on the reverse strand, counting down.
GATTATGTAAATCTTCTTTCATCACCACTATTGTGCATAGTGTAGTCTCTTTGATTGATTAGCAACAAACAAGTCTTTCTTCAATTAAACCTCTATTTAATCCTCACACAGAAAGCTTCATCTAACATATCTGCTATAATTAGATCCCAACTTTAAGGTAAAATGGTTTTGTTTTAAAACATGTTTGGCATAATCCCTGAAAAATACACTGTGATAAAGATCAGATATCTATTTTGTGCTGATTCATTACTTTAAAGAAAGGTAAAAAATTTTCATTGAGCTCTTTAATACTAGATATAGAATTACATGCAGACAGAAAAATAAAAATAGCATGGAGTTTTGCTGCTATCACATGACCATCCATCACAATTCAGCACCTATAATCAATTGATATGCAGTAGGCAAATGACAGTCTGTAATCGACAAAGTATTTAGCCAGTGGTAGCAAAGGGGAAAAAAAATCAGTATGTCGCCATTTTCAACAACTGAACAAATTCAGTGGAAGTTAAAGTAACTTTCAGATGGGACATAGACATAATGTATAGTAAGAAAACTGTGAAATATTCTTTGTGTAGCAACATTCAAAGGCAGTGGGACGTCAGTATTAATTGTTCAATATTAAATATAGTTATTTTGTAACAGAGACATTAGCTTTTTATGTAAAAAAGATAACATGGGATTTTATCCTTGAGGCCTTAATATGCCACATACTTTTACATAAAGGCATGTATAACTTCTGCACACAGGCAATGCAGAACTTCCCCAGTTTCAGGAGCTGTTCTGTTAGAATTGGACAGCTATGCCAGATATTCCCTCAGATGAAGAGATGACGGAGGAAAAATGACATGTTACCCCTAATCCAGAAGAGTTGCTGTTATATCTGTGGTATACTCCTGAGACTTTTCGTTACTCCATTGCTCTAAGCAGCCCCAAGATAAAACATTGAGGATAAAGCCCAATACATTTGTCTAACTCTTATGTTTATATCACAATGCTGCAAAATTTACTTTTGTGGACTGTAAAGACAGATGTGACCGCAGACATGGTCTGAGGCTAACTCAGATATATGTAAAAGAAAATGGAATCATATTGAGTATTTTTTATATACATATGTGTTAACAAGACAGATTGGGCCTGTGTAACAAAATCAGGTTAAATGTTGAATCATTACTAAGACTTGCCTTTATTTAATGAATGATATTTACATTTTCTTAGGAGTAAAACCAGGCATATAATGGTCTTGGTTTTTTTCAGTCTGATGCCTTAACTTGAGAATGTAGAAGGAGTGGATCAGTTCGCATCCTACAAAGACTGGCTTTTTTTAAGGCTTTTATAACAGCTGTAACTGTTTGATTCTAACCTCTATAAGACTGGTTGAGAATGCCTTTGTCTTCTAGGAAAGGTGAAAAAGCAATGACTTAAAGCTCCTCCCATCTGGTTTCTCCCTAAGATTCAGAGAAGGGACTTTCCTGTCTCCTACGTTGAAATACTGGCTATGTATTGCAGCATATACTAAGACACACATAGTAGGAAATAGCAGTCCTCCTTATTGCCATTTATGGCTAAAGATCTGAGAAAAGTCAGATGGTGCAGATGTTTTCTCATACTTGTGGGCAAGGAAAGATGATGTTATTTTGTTTTGTGGTGGTTTTATTCCACTATAGGTGCTGAAATATTTTCAAGTCTCTGCAGGTGTAAATGATCTGTTTCCCCAGTGCCAGTGCCACTCAGCCCCCTTGTAGCTTTTCTAGTCTTCTCTACAATCAGGCATGAGACTCATCCGGGAAGCCACATATTCATGTCATATTTCTCCCTCTGCAGAACAGTTTGGCCTAAATACATTCTTTACCATCTACAACTCAACATTGCTATTATACATTTTTTTTCCCAAAAGAATAAAATACCTTCTCTCCATAGGTTATCATTTTTGTTCTGCATAGAAGGACTATGCAGGAATTGTCAGAGGATGTCACACAAGTGTCCCTCGTGTTTATTCTACTTTTTTGGTCATACAGTCACTGTCACTGTAGGTGGCACAAATTACTTTCCTTTGTACTAGCCATATTTGTAACCTGTCTATGAGCATCTTCTGTAGTATTTAAATGACGATATCTTTCCAGAAGCTCTTTCCAAGCCCTCTTCCCCCTTACTAATTTATAGGTCATGCTCTGATGCACAAAGCTCCAAATAAAATGGATTTCAAACAGTAGTAGGTCAAGGTGTGTGACAGCTACCCAATAATTATTTTATTACTTAGTTATTTGGTTTGGGATGGGTTTTTTTGTCTGTTTGTGAAATAATATGTTAGAATAAAAGTCATGGCAATTAGACAAGGAAGTATGGAATTGTTACATCAGTAAGGTTCAGGTTAATCTTTGCCTATTCCCTGAATCATTGTAAATTGTTTATTTTTTCCTATTCTGTTGCTGTTAGTAAAGCCTCTGTCTGCCTTGGCTATTTATTTAAAATGAAATAAAATCTTTATTTATAAAATTCATGTTCTTTTTCTATAAAAGGAAAAAAAAAGTAAAGAATCTTTTCAGCAACTATTTAAAGTCTCAAAGAGATAAAATAACGCAGTTTATTACAACAAGTGAACACATTCTTTATAAGAAAAATGAAAAGCAATTGGTGCTATTTTATTTACAGAGCCCTGAGTTCCAACAACATTATTCTTATTAGTCCTTGAGGAAGTAATATACTCTCACCCTTAAAACGCTGTAAGTAGTCGATAATCCATTATTACAGTAAGCCGTACACTCTCACAGTAATTATCTAATAACCCCTTATAAAAGACCGTAGCTTCCTAATCTGTTTATAATTATCATTTCAATGATCCTGTGCATTAATGTCTGACCTTCAGCAACTCTGACCTGATCTTAATTAGCTGTAATATCAAATCATCACTATATAAGAAACTAGCCATGACCAAATGAATGAACCCCAGGTACAGTTAATTTCTGGAGCAATTATCTTTTCATGTAGGGAGATTTAAATGATTATCTGCACAATTTCACACAGTTTTAAGTAATTCTGTGACATTATAAATTCTGTTTTAAATAATATTTCAAAGGCATGGCTCTGCAGACTGACTTCATACAGTACACTGAGCTATCAGGATAGTATATCATACTACCAGTGTATAAGAGTAGACGATTTTTGTGTCATTATTTTCAATTACGCAATGTGTATTTCACAAAGTGATAAATTGTAGCTGAAATATATAAATATGTGCAAGGTAGTCTAGGGGCTAGTGACATCCATTATAAATGGAATGTCATTTTAAAGAAATGGTACATTATATTAAAATATTGTAAGTAATTGATAATACCATATGTGTTAAAGCAAGATTAGAAAATTCTAAAATGTGTATTGGTAATATGCATGCAGTATTTACAATGCATTTGAAGCTGAGTATCATTTATATTCTCAAAGGTACTGTGTAAAAATGAGAATACCACAGAAAATATTTGAAGCTTTTACTTTACTCACAATTATATGGTATTAAGGGCATAGAAACTACTTAATGTGTTATTAAAATACCCAGGCTTCTGATTTATAGTTTAATCTGACTGGAACACAATAGAAAGCTGTCCCAGATATTCATGCTTTTCCACACACACACAAATATACACACACTAGTGGGAAAATTCACACTTTCAGATAAACCAAGGAATTCAATATTCAGAAGACAGTTCTACAACCAATATATGGTTGTGCCATTTTAGTGCATTTTTGAAGAATGTATCTCTGTGAAAACCCAGTGTTTGTTCTAGGCATTTCAGGGACAAATTTTTACTCAAATTAGGGGAAAAAAAAATAACTATAGAGTTGACTTTTTATTTTAGAAATTGCAAACCGGTTGCATGGAGTATTTCAACAACATATTATTTATTGTTCTTTCTTAACACAATTTATCAAAGTTAACTATTGAACCTTCTTTCTCAGAGCTCTTTCAAGTGCTAACGTTTCCTACCTATAAGCCAAAATATTTCTCCTACAGCCATCAGATGAAGATAGCAGCCTGATCAGGGTGATTGATTTGAAAGGTAATTTGAATGGAAGATGTTGTGTACATCCCCTTAGTGATGCCACAATGACAGCTCAGACAACCTTTCCATGATATATCACCCAGGGAAGCAGAAAAGAGTAAATTTAACAAGTGGCATTGCCTTCTTATCACAATTTTCTTTCCTTCGAATTTAGTATCTTCATTCTATATTATGTCTAATTATTTATAAATATCAAAAATAGTCAACAGATGTCTTATTTTACCATTTAATTAAGTCAGATATTAAGTAAGTGAGGTATAAAATCTGACAATTAGTATCCACAAGCTTAATAAGCTACGGAAATAATTCTTAGAAATTATCAAAAAGCGATTGCATAGAAATCCTAACCAGCTTTCTGATCAAATGGAACCATCTGTTACCCTCTTTACAGGACCATTTATTTTTTTTCACTTCCTTTCCATATATATATATATATATATTTAATTCCTTCCATATACTTAAAGTCAGCCATATGCTTTATAGGTCCTAGCGATTTTCTCTTTTACACTTCCAGCATATTTCTTTCATGGAAAAAAATTGTCCCTACCTATATCAAACACTGAATAATTTAAATCATTACATAAAGTTCAGCCTTTTTAAATGTTGAGTTTTTAAAAAAGTACAATGAATTGTTTTCATAAAAATTGAAATGTTAACATTAAAAATAGTGGAATATATTTCTTTTTGAAATATTACCATCTTGCTCTAAAATTCTTTTCTGTTTTAGATCTTCTGTCCTGTATTTCATTTTCATATCTTACAGTTGAGATACACATATGGACACTTCAGGAGGCTTAAAATCAAAATCAAATTCCTCTCTTCTTCAAAAGAAAATAAGTCTACATTTTAATCAAAGACATTTAAGGAGAATACATACTTCCCTCTTTTTCACCTTCAGTCATTTTAGTGTGAAATCCCTCTTCTTTTCCCCCCATACATTTCACTGTTAATAAGTAATTTTGTAAAAGCTTATATGAATATTATGACATACACTCACAGATTTTAGAAGAGAGAGTGAGGGCAAGTGCACCATCTAGACATCAAGAGCTGGAAGCATTAAATTTGTGTAGGAGGCAAAGGCATCCAGGATTTTTTGTATGGCTTACACTTAGTTCAGATAAGAAGTAGGTATCTGGAAACTAGACTTTCTTATAAAAAGCCACATATATACAGACAAGTCTTTCTTCTTTTACTTCCAGAAAAATCAAGCTATAGACATCTAGATTTTGGGTCTAAAGTGCAATTACAATATTTCTTGTGAGTCATATGTGTCCCACGTAAGTTCAGTGCCACACGCTATAAACTCTTCTAACAACCCAAATCTTTATTAATCTTTGTTAGAAAGCTAGTATATGAAAGACAATGATGAAGTATTGATAGAGAAAAACAAATAAACAGAAATGCACTGGAAAATGACACAGATCTTGAGTAAATCCAAACAAATAACAGTGATTCTTTTTTGTTGTTTTTTTTGTTTTGTTTTGTTTGTTTGTTTGTTTTATTTCATTTTTCTGGGAGATTTTACATTCAACTGAAGTTATAGCTCTTAGAGCTACTTATCTTGTAAGCTGTTCAGAAACAAGAACCATGCATTTGTTCCATGTTCACTCAGTGCCTGGTTTAATGGAAAGCTAGTCTGTCATCACAAAGTGACAAAACCTACTGTAAAAATAAGAAGCATCCCATCTACATCAAAAATCAGTCACTTAATGGTTTGAAGAAACTAACCTTAGATTTCAGCAGTGTACTAAGGACAATGGTGACCTAAATGTGTGTAAAGTGCAAAAATTTTAGTGTATTTATATATGGAACTGAACTTAGTTATGACAAAAATTTCTCTCAGGAAGTTTTGTTCTCAGGAGCTAATGAACACAGGATACATAGGCAACATTTCCTGTAGCTAATACTCAACAGTGGCAGTTCTTTCTCGGTTAACATAAGCATTTTCTAGAATTTTGAATAGCTGGTGTGGATGCAGAGTGTAAATATAGCCTGGTACTAGTTCTGAGTATGGGTATGCCTCATAAAGGTTTAATGCCAGTTGAGCATGTGATTTAAAGTGCTCTTAGCAGCAAGGATGTCTGTGATTTTGGGGTACAATGACTGTGTTAATTGCATAACTTGTAGTTCTTTGTCTAGAGACAAAGGAGCAGATTTTGCTTTTCCAAGAGTCCAGGAAGTATGCTGAAGCTTTACATAGGAGCTTCAGGCATTCCCTTGAACGGTGGCATTTGTTCCCTAACAGAACTTTATTTTTTTGAATGAAACAAGGCTGAAGGCCTATATTTGATTTTAAGCACAGAAAAGAAACAAACATCTGAGAGTTTTACTACTTTTGTATTGTTACTTCTGTTTTTTAATTTTAAAATTAACAGGATCTGTCGTACTTCAGAAATTTAGACTCAGGTAAGCTTGTTTCAAAACTGTGGAAAACAGTTTTTGAAACATCTTACCATTGTTTTTAGGTATTTCCCCAAAGGCTGCAGTATTCCTTTTGAATTGAGGTTTTACTGAGATGAAAAGAAATTCTCTCTCATTGATTCCCATAGGAAAGGTATTTGTCTTTGAAGTGTATTTTTAGGTATGTCTTAACACATATTTACGCCCTGGGGGAATATCGATAAATGTAGTTTTGTTTAAAATTAACATGTTTTTGTTTACTTTATAGGCAGGTAGAGTTCAGGATTTGTACATGAACTCAGCTAACATACACACCTCCTGAGAGCTGCTGTTTCCTTTGAAGAATTTCTTTCTTACCTGATGTTCCACCTTACTGGGCTAAATGTGGTGGATAGGGAAGAGAGTTTTCCATTTCAACTCACAAGTGTCATTTAAAATAAGGCTCCTGAAATTACTATGAGTTGTGCTAAATTCAGTCTTTCATTCATTCTACATCTTTCAGCCATGAACTTTGTAGAATCACCCTGTGACTTTTACAATGGCTGATTAGCTGCATACCATACCTACTGTTTGAATTTAAAGAGCTATATACTACATTGTGACTCCTGTTTCATACCGATCTAACAGAAAAGTCATTCAGACTATATATTTTTAAGCTTTATTTATTGAACACCAGGACTGAGGTTTCATACCTAGGACTCATATTTAGAAAGTTAGATCTTAACATGCCAGGTATGCCAGCATGATTTCCCCAGAAGAGTCCTTTTCCTTGTGACAGGAGGAAGTCTTTCCTGGGAGATAGTTCCCTTCACTTTTACAGTCTACACTTAGATTCCTCATAACTGCAGGACCCATTTACATGGAAAACTTTTTTGTAATGTACAACAGGTGTGAATGTAATGCATCCTTTCTAGTCAGGAGTAATTTGCCATGTCAGTAAGATTAACACATTGTGAGATGAAAGTAGAGAAAGTTACCTTGCAGAATGAAGATTCACATGGAAGTCATCTTCTGTGTGATTCAGCTGCACATGTTTTTTTATTGTGCACAAATGAGTTCATAGCATTCAGATCTCATACACTGACAACAGGTAATCATTTGTGGCCTCTGCTGTTATGTTTACATACTCACAAAATCCCAGTTTCATTATAAGGGCCAGAATATTTAAGTTAATAAAATAACAATGTGCAAATTAACTTAGGATAGTAGCAGCAGATGCTGATTTTCACTGGAAAATAGTGCCCCTTAGCAAGGTAATGAGGCATAAAAGGACTTTTAGGTCATCAAGCCCAGTTATCTTTCACTGGTTACTCTATGGTAATTAAAATACTTCCCCTTATTTTCTAATCTTTTTAGTGTCTTAATCTTGTTCATGGCCCTGTAACTCTTTGCCCAAAACTGTATTTAAGTTTATGTAATTTATCATTCTATGATCTTTTTTTACAGTGTATTCTCTCCTGGTACACCTATGGCAGAAATCCATTTTATATCCTCTTAAGCCTTATTTTGGCAAGGCCAGCAACCCCATTCCTTTAACGCTTCACCAGTTATACTTCCCATTCTCCTGGTTACTGGAGTAGTCCTCTGCATTTTATTGGTTCAATTAATCTTCAAAGTGGATAATTGGAATCATCATGTATCCAAAAATAACTTGTCTATCAACTGATAGTATTTGTATAGGAAAAATCAATAGTTCAAATTTCAATTGTTATCTCCTTTCTGCTGTGTCTGTCATTTAGGTCATCTCATTCTTAGATGATATTTCAATATTATTTTTTATTATCATTTAATAATACTCTCTAAGACCTGATCCCTGTGTACCTACCTTATTAGCAATTTCTAGTTCTACTAATTGCTATCTTCTTTACTTTCACTAAAATGTTTACTACACATCATGATATCAACACCTCTTCCCAGTGCTGCTTCAGAGTAAAAAAAAAAAAAAAAGGCTGATAAAACATGCTTTTTAAGAATTCTTGTCAATATGGAAAGCTAGGAAGTTACTGATGAGACTGCTTGAAGTTAATAGAGTGCTAGAATGTCATATTCAGATCAGATCTGGCTGACTACAGTTAGATGCCAAATATATTCAATATTAATGCTGATTTTTACACGTTCTCTCATTGTAGGAGGGAATGAATAAAACCCTGAATCATTAATCTCTTCCCAACTGCCAGAGTGGAAAGAATAAAGCAAAAATTCTGTAATGTGCAAAAGAAAGCAATAAAGTCAGTGGTGAAGCATGAGAAGCAAAAGTAAGGAGTAAGACAGCCTTTGTGCTTCCACCAGAAAGAGGCAACTGGTAATATAAAGATGGACCATGTTTACCTATTAGCAAATCAAGAGCCTGGTGGCTTCTACAGAGATTTGTTTGGTCACCTATTCTTTCGGGCTTGATTGGTTCACAGTCTTCTCTAATGACATCTCTAATGAACAAACAGGATGAACCAGAGATCTGTGATCTGTGTGTGATCTCAATTACCCAGACATTTGATGGGAAAATTGCACATCCAGACACGCTCAGACCAGTAGGTTCCTCCAGAGCATTGATGAGAACTTCCTAATGCAGATGTTGGAGGAGCCAACAAGGAGAGGAGTGATGCTGGACTTTGTACTGACCAACAAAGATGAACTGGTTGAGGATGTGAAGGTAGGAGGCATACCTAATAATACCAAATTTACTGGCATACAACTCTCCAACTCTGATTAAAGGACATCCCAGCTGCTGAATGCAGCTCTTGAGTCAAGTCAATGTGCACTAATAATCAAATGGACATACCTTTGTGATGTTATATCAACAATAAACAATAAATTGATCCTGCTTGAAATTCATTAGGGAAAAATGGAGCCCTGGAACCACTCATTTATGAAATAAATGCAATTTGTGAAATTATTCTATCCTTTATTTTGTAGTTATTGAACTAAAGGATGAATACTTCTCATGTGCTATTGTCTCACTAGAACAAATTATCATCTCTTTGCCCTGTGAGCAGAGTTACTTCCAATATGCAACTGGAAAAGGTGTCCTTTTCATACATCACTATTCAAACTATCAACAGTCAATTCAAACTATCTGTGATATTTTTTTTTAATAAATGAAGGACTAGGGAATCAATTTAGAAAGAATTTTGTGGTTCATTTTAGCATTGAGGGGCTGTACACTACATTAAAGTTCATGTTTTATTTTTGTTTTTTAAAGCAATAAAACAAAAGTAGATCAGTAGAATGAGAAATATATTTTACAGGTGATTTACTTTGCACATACAGATATATAATATTTATGTGCCCACTATTTATTCTACATAATGAAAAACTGTTAAAGTCTAGGACTTATTAAAAAAAAAAAAAAGGAAAATACTTCAGTATTAATGTGAACAGTATTTTGTAATCCAACCTGTTAATTGTGCATTTCTTGTAAAGTTTTCCAATGAGAGATAAAAGGACTATTCAGAGTCCTGTCAACACAACGTTAACCATGATTCAAGAACCCAGTCTAACCATAATTAAAACGAGTGTAGATTTCTGAGATTCCAAAGACACTGATAGCTATGGAAGTCACTCCTATGATCTTGGTTAGTTGTATGATACTAAAGTTAGAGGCATTTCTATTGACACCCTAAAGGATTAAACATGTTCTTCCAAAGGTTTGCTTAAGACGTGGTTATTAGGTTACATTTGATTTTTTTTAAGGAGTAGAAAATAAAATATGGTTTTAAAGAAATCCATATTCATATAGATGCCAATCAGTTAACTTCTGTCTCCATAAAGCTGCATGCCAGATTTAAAATTATTCTCCAGAGAACTCCTTTTAAGTTAAATTCCATAGACTCTTATATATGTTTTATGATAGTTTCATATAGCCCCAGTGACTTCATCTTTATAAAAAAAAAATACAAAAAAATACAATCTCTACCTCGTGCACCCTCTATACTGTTTATTTTTATTTTAAAGTCAGATTTAATGTAATATATTAAAAACATTCATAATTTAGCTTAAAAAATTAATCATTTAGCTATAAGAATTCACTCAATAGATTTTTCCCTCTCTTTTTAATAGGACTTTCTGAACAGAGTTCTTTTGATCTCCTTGACTGCTTTCTATATTGTAAGTCTAATCCTATATTTAAACATTTTCCTACATTTCATCAAACAGTCTGATTTAAATTTTCCTTAATCTAGCTAGTCATATTAATCTACTCCTTCACTTCACATTGTAGAGCATGTAATTTCCTTTTAAAAATAAATAAAAATAAAAATGGTTAATGAAAATGAATGCTACAACATATTTGAAAATACTCTACAATTTATCACAAAAAAGTGAACATTTAAGGATTCTGCTTCTAAATGCCACTCTAATTAAAGGAACGTTCCTTTTAAATGTGCTTTTTTCACATGCATAAGAGGCCTTATTCAAATGAAGGGGAAGACCTTTCACATACATGAGGCTATAATAGAGAGCTTAGCATAACTTCTACCTGATTTTCAATGCAAATAGCAGAGAAGAAGTTAGTGTGTTGATGCAGATTATGGTTTATCCTTCTCACACACCACAGAATTCTTCACGCTCTGGAAATATTTTGCTTATCAGTGAGAAGCAATGATCAACACCTCACACCCTCAATCCCACAGAGACTCAGAAAGTGAGATCATCAATATTCAGATATAGTCAGATTCTCATGGTTCCAGACTATTAATTTGCTCCTAAACTGAAGGTTTACTGTACAATTTGCAATATAAACATTTTACTGCTACATATCAAATATCAAATAGAGTGATTAAAATACAACAATAATATATTGGTGAAAAGCAGCAGAGAATTGATATTTAAGTGCATTTTATGCAGGGAGGTTTCCTTTTACTCTTAATTGAAAAAAAATATTACTTTAAATTTCATTTCTACAAAAAGCACAATGTAGGAAGAAATTTCTGTGCCTGAAGTGGCAAATATTCTCAAATTAGTCTTAAGAGGTGCATATGTTGTTCACAACCCTTTAGTCAGCTTCAGTATGTATTCTATGAAAGCTTGAAGTCACTGCTTATGTCACATAAAGGTTCTCCTTTCTCTGAAAACCAGAGCCACTCAGCAGCAGTGTTACAGTTGAAGAGAAGAGTATGTTTGGTGTGCAGTTTTCATAAGGTTTCATAGCTTTATCTTGTCTTCAAAAGAAGTGAAAAGGAAATGAATATTAAAACAAAATTTTAAAAAATGGTTACTTCACTATTCACACGAAAAATGTGTCCCTTTTTGTTAGTGTCAGTCTTCTGTAGAATAATGTGGTGGCTTTCAGGTAGGTCTTTTCTTAGGACATTATAGTGATGGCATTTGTCATTTTTAGCATTTTTTTTCAGGTATATCTTCCAAAAGAGAGAAATCTTCTAAGGAATTAATAATAGAAACGTTTCTGAACAATTCCTGACATGCTTCCATTTAATGAAGTGATGAATTGGTATTATATCAGTCATCATTGCCAAGTATTAATGAAACTGTTGCAAGTGGATATGTTATACACATAGACTGCTAGCAGGATCTTCCAGCTGGGTAGAAAATCCTTTTGTGAGCTATTTTACCTCTTTCAGTGTGTCACAGAAGACGGAGATGGGACTTGTCAATAACTAGAGAAGAGAGGAGTCCATTTTACTAGTTCCTCCAGAACATAAAAAGCAGACTGCTGGTCTTCAGAAGTTTGAAATAATATACTCCAAGAGTTTCAGAATATTTGTCAAAACATAGAATCCAAAAGTAATCAAAAAAGAGCTCTATGTGCTTAAACCATAGAATCATAGAATGCATTGGGTTATAAGTGAACTCACTTTCTCCAGTTAAACTGTGTGGCCACTTAAGTCATTGAGAGGAAAATAAGGCCAGTGATGAGCTCTTCTGAAAATCCTCCCTTAGATAACTCAGGATGTCTGCAAGGTGTTTGCAGTATCTCCTTGCTAATTTTTATATAAAATTTCAGAAGCAGAATAGTCTTCCTAACACCTAAAGCTTCCCACAAACAACCTGAAGATTATAATTTATCCACTCAGCTGAGGAATGCGTTTTTTGTGGGAAATGTCTTGTTCATACAGATTAAGTAAAAAGTGTTGAGTGGTTTTCCTGTTGGCACTTTTTTTAGCACTGCCATCATTTACTGTATAAAAACACATCTTAAGTAGCCGATCTGTCTTCTATTTTACATCCCATCAATAAGTTTAATGTAACTTCACTAATTTCCTAAACTCTAGCTAAAATAGTATAGGATGAAAATAAACTAGCTGACACCACTGAGAATACTTTTTGTTTGATTTAAACATCCAGAGAAACAGCTCTGAATATCAGAGAAGCAATCTCTCAATCAGCTAATTGGATTAGATTTTTTAAATTGTACTATGTGCATTAAAACTGACAAAGGCTCTTAAAAAATAATTATTTATGCTCTTCTGTAAATCCTTAGAAATGCAATGCAAAATACCAATGTTATGTCAAGTAATAGCGTAACATGGCTGAGATCAAAGTCTCAGCAGACTTCTCCCACGAGAAGGAAGAACAGAGCATGCCCTTTTGATTTAGCAACTTTCTAAATATGCAGTGGACTTGTTTCTCAAGGAAATGCTAGTACTGCTTCATGTACAACCAACCAAACACTTAAAGTAAGTGCTAAAATATTTCTGTCTCAAATAATCATGAGCAGGTGCAAAGAGTCTAAAAAATGTACTGGTTTTGAAAGTCAGCTAAGAGGATTTTTTGTGAGCACTAAAAATGTTGCACAAACCCTAGACTTAAGCAATCATCTCATTCTTTGCCTTATTTGCAGTTGTCATCAATTCTTTTCAGGAGACCTGTGAATTCCAGTTGGTGTCCTGGTGCATGACTAATAAAGGAAATTTTCCAGTATTCAAAACAGAAGACAATAACTAAAAAGAAATTTGAAATTTTCTTAGTTTTCGAGTCATAAGCAACAATTAAAATTCTGAAGAACATGGGACAATAGAACATAAAAGACATGGGGATTTACAAACAGGTTTCTGAGATAAGAATCTAAACCCAGAGCAGAGTACCTAAGCTTCCCACTTAGTAAGTTAGATACTTAAGAAAAATAATCCTTAAAACCCAGGCAAAACCAACACTTAAGACAGTTGTCTTCCTTAACTCTTATGATTTTTCAGAGGCCAAATAACAGGTTCAGGGTTGCCAGCTTCTCTCTTCACTTATGACTGGAGGTCTGAGTATTGTCCTCAGGTCATGTGTACATTGACCATCTATTCAATTATGCAAGGATAGCTGTAGGCACAAGTCTGTAAGACTATTTTTATAGACAAAACACTAGAGTTCCTATGTATGACATCATCATGTATTCACAAACACTCCAGGATTCTTTTTCATTGAGGTAAGATTTAGAGTACACAAGATCTTCTTAAATGCTATTTCATTGCTTACTTTCCACTTTCCTGAGAAATATTGCTACGCTTTAAATATGAAATATTATTCCATAATTCTCAAGAATGGTGCTTATACATCTTACTTAAAAGTGCTGCATCACAAAGAGGTACAGATAGAAATAGAGGTTTGCATAACCTTTTCACTGGCTGTGAGATTTTCTTTCAGGGATTTTCTCAAATCCACATAGTGTTCTTAGTGAAGCATTCTACATTTGGATTTTCAATTTAGATGAAGGATGTATAAAAACTTGTGTAGCCCCAAAACTCCCAGCTGACAACAGAGAAAAGATAGACCAGGAGTAACAATTATTCTTCTCAACTGTAATTTACACTTGCTAAACTACCTGGCAGATTTCCTCTTTTCAGATGCTGTAATAGGCATAATGTGTGCAGTAAGCTAAAAAAATTTGTCTTAAAAATATTGTGCTACTGTAATGTTTTGCATACTGATAGAATGCCAAAAAGATTTAGAAGCTACACAGAAGAACCTGAGTAACATTTGTACAGTCCCTCATAATCAAACAGAGCCAAGAAAGGAAAAGAAAAAATGAAGTTGGTTAAATGGATGGAGCTCTGAAATAATGTTGCAAATGGCATTGCTTTTATTGTCCTCTCATTCCTGTTACTTATATGTCTTTCTGTATTAATCTGTTAATGGCTGTCCTTAGCTCAGTTTGTCAGTTATTCAGGGTAAGAACAATTATATTACTTACCCAGCACCATGAAAACACACAATTTAAGTTCCTCATACAAGCACATAAAGAAGAAGATTAAATAACAAAACAGATTAGCATGCAGCCTAACTAATTATCCTCTCTAGAAGCAGAATATTCTTTTCCAGCACTGCAGCTGACATGGCTTCAGTATTGTTTTACAAAGAGTTGTCTTTAAGTATCCTGAATTTTTCTAGACATTTTCTTGCCCATGTCCTGATCAGACTTGTTGGGTCAAGTCTGTGAGAAGTAAAGGAACTTTAACCAGAGGGGTTGTAGCTGGGAACTGTTATAGGTAATGACTTTTTTAGATGTATTACTAAGAAGGCAGATGTATCAGCAAGACTGAATGATTCTTTGGCCATGGAATGTAACTCTTTCTACTATAGCATTCTCAAGTGTCAGCTTCCAATTTGGAAATGTTGTGTTATTAGGCTTTAAGGTGGGGTGTAGAAAAATCATTGCAAATCTGAGGTATTTTCCATTTTGTTAAAAGTAAATACCCAGTATTTTTTTCTGTCTACCTGATTCTCAAGTTGTCTCTGCCTGTTGCTGCATCCTATCCCATTTTTCCCACAAGGGGGAGTGAAATTTGATTACACAGCTGATATTATTTCCAGCCTTTCTGGTCCAAGAGTAGGATAGTGACATGACTATGGAGGCAGTTCCAATAAATGGCATTTGAGAAGAAAAGCTGTTAGGAAAAAAAAAAAAAAATAGAAAAAGAGTAAGTGAAGAGGAAGGTAAAGACTATGGAAATAATAAAGTATTTTTCACAAGGCACATATATTCCAGTCCAAGACATTACTGTGTGCATACTTAAAATGAGAATAAGGAATGGAGTTGTAAATTTTCTCAATGATGAATTAACATTGTTGTGTCATTTAGTCACATTTACTATAGGGTACATAGCATGCTGAACATTAAAATGATGGTCATGAAGATTGTGATGTTCACATGATACATTTTTAGTTGTTCACATGACAGCAAAGCAGCTCTGGATTACAAGATTTAGAAAGACTACACCTTTTCCTGCTCTTACAGAGCTAAAAATTCTTGCAGCTGCAATGCTTGGCACCAATACACACTTGTATGCTCACTCAAGTCAATAAAACTCTGTAAGGCCAAAGAGTACCTCACAATGAATCATTTTCCAAGACTGGGGCCTGGAATTGTTTTGAAGCATAGCAGCTGTGTGAACATTATAATTAGAGCATGTTCTCATTCTGCGGTCAAATTCAAAGAATATCCTCATCTTGACTGGGCCTGTTCCTACAAGTGAATACACCAACTTCAAATCATTTGTCAATTAAGGCATACATACACTAGCAACTTTAGCTTACTTTAAAGGTTAAAATGCAGATTGCTGAAATTTAGGGACCTAAATGACCTGTAGTCAACAGAGGAAACTGTCTTCTAGAAGTGATTCAAAGCAACTGCTCTCAATTTCTTAAATGCAGTGGTATGCTAATACTGGTCTGATTTGATACACAGATTTGAAGGCCCACCTAATTTCATGCAAGGCAAAGACTCCAAAAAAAAAAAAAAAATTTTAGAAAGAAGGCAGGGGAGAATACCCTCCTCAAATTGATAATTCATCATGAAGATGAAATAAAGTAAAATAAAGCTATGTCAAAGAATTGGAAAAAGTGAAATTTTTATTTTGTAACAAATACTATTAAACAGAATAAAAAATGACAAATTATCAAAATCCATCATTAATAGATCTATTTTTTTATATTTTTCCTTGGAAATATTTTTTTCAAATGCAGCATTTAAGTTTATTTTAAGGTCTTCAGAAAAGTATATATTTTTACACACAAGACTTTTCAAATTATCAGAAGGGGCAATGGGGAAAGACAGTTGTGGAACTAAAGAAAGAAATGAGGTAAATCTAATTTTCAAAGAAATATATAGGATGCTGGAAATAGCTGGGAAAAAGAAAAGAAAACAAGAAAAGTGAGTCTTCTAACTATTGCATGCAAACAGAGGCCCTATTGCTGAACAACACATATGCACTCCAAGCATGAATAATTTCAGGTCAGGGTATGTCATGACCATGAAGCACCAAGAGCCAGATGAGACATACAAAGAGTACTGAATGTCCTGATTTCTAGAGATAAATGGAGATTGTGAAGCTTGCAGACTCTGACTGTTTAGGTATTCCCCTGCAAAAAAGGCAGGCCTTGGGCTCTAGTTCCTGCTTGCCTAACACAGAAAACTTCACCAGAGGCCCAGTCTAGCACACAAAAATCTCTTATCCACTCTGCTGTATCCTTCTGGAAACAGGGATGGTTATTCCAGTAGAGAGCACTGTTAGAATGACTTAAAAGTTTATTTAGCCTAATAGCCTTTCAGCAGTCTGGTTTTCCTACTACTAGAGGACTCTGCTCTCTGCAACCACTCCAGCAGGAAAAAGGGTCTAGACTGAGCTCAGCATCCTGAAGTACAAACACTGCATTTCTGACCATTCTGCTTCTCTTTTTTTTTTCCCCTTTTCGACCCTCCCTAGAGCAGCAGCAGGATTGCATGGACCAGATGCATCTATTTCCTGCTACTCTTGTCTCTTCTCCATACAAGCCACCCATGCCAATAGATATGGGAAGGAATAGAGTTCTTGGTGACAGACGTTGCTACTGGTGTGAAAAGACAAAGGGTTGTTCCCTTGAACAGGAGTACTCCAGCCTTTGGTGGGGAGGTGGATGGACAGTGAGTGAGTTTCCAAATACTGCACCTGTAAAGGCTGGATTATCTTAGTCTAAGGCACAAACTATACTAAAAACCATTTCAGATGTCAGAGTTCCTTTCTCGAGGTGTCTCAGCATTAACTGAGAGTGGCAGTTTCTTAATCTCCTTGCCCGACTTTCCCATCCTACCAGGAAGCTTGTGGTATAGATTTTGTATCCCAATAGGACAGAAGGGAACTGGACAGAAGGTTTGTACCAAGCTGTGTCACCCCCTTAGAGTCTTTCTTTCTGAATTCCCATGAACCGTTAAGATATAAATAACAGAAATCTCCAATCTGGACCTCGCAGGTCTGATGTACCTGTTCCAGAGATGTGTAGATATTCAAAGATAGCTCTGTTTCTACATGTTAACTCATCTCTAAGTACAGTTTTAGGCTTTCCCTACTACTCTTTAAAAGCAGCTAAAATTCTCCATTAATTGGATAGATAATGTACATATCAAAATTAAGTGTTCTATTCCACCTCACTGAGATATCTACATCTGCCTATTGACACACCTACATTAATATTTTAGGCCAAAGGGAGTCATCTCCACTCTCTATATTGACATATTTTTATTTTTTAAAATATCAGCACTAGATTGCACTTACCATCCTCTGAAAAGTTATCAAATAATGCTAGAGAATCTGTGTCATGGAATAACTTAGTCTTCTGATAGGAACATGATAAGATCACACCAGGTTAAAGTCTTGCTTTCCCTGCTTTAAAGTATAAACTTACACTTCCATCTTCCATCTTCCACATTGTGGGCAAGTATAATAAGCACTGCTCTACAAAGTCAGTCTTTTTTTTTTTTTTTTTCCCAGCTTCTCTTGTTGATGCTATTCCACGTCACATAAATAATTAAAAATTGCTGTTAAATAATAAATATTAAATAAATGGGCCAGAGAGAGAGCAGGAGAACTACGGCACTAAGATCTTTCACATAGCATTTTCACATCTTTTGTTGTTTTTTGGGGGATGAAATATATAATTTTTAACCTGTTTTTCAATTAAAAAGAATAAATTTTTGATGAAATTATTTTTTCTGCCAACTATATAATAATTTGAAAAAAAAATGAACTTGAATGCATATAAACATTCATTTTTCAAATCTCAGTCAGTTAATATCAGAAACTATCCAAAATAATTACAGTACAGCTAAGAATTGCAGAAGTAGGTATATTCCAATAGTCTTGACACATCTTATGGGAGGGTTTTCTTGTCTGTATGCATATGAACATTTATTCTGACAGTTGTGTAAACAGAAAGTGTAGTGAAATCACTGAAACACAAACTGATGTTAAACTCCGGAGCAGCTGTTGCAGGGGGAAATGTTTGCAAGCCATTGCTCATCTTCCAACATGGAGAGTTCTTCTGTTTTCTGAATATTTTTCTCCCTGTCCTTAAAAAACATAACAAACTAAGAAATAATATGTTCAGTATCACTTCCATAATACTAAGCATGAGTTGTTTTTTTTTTTTTTAGGAAGACCTCTTGCCCCTATAATTTAAATTCTTTGTGGTACCCTGTAATTGGTGAGTTTTAGCTTGTGGAATGAACACAGTAATGTGATGTTTTTAAAATGCAAATTCTGTTTTGAATATACTACATATAGTCTTGCAGACCCTTCTTTCATAGAACTTGTAAATCAAATATTCACCTTCAGATGGGCTGATGTGGTGGCTGATCTATTTGTATAATACAGTAATGCTGTGAAACAATGTTTGAAGTTTATTCAAGCTCATATTCAGTGTTACTAAAATGCAGCAAGCTGTTCTGAAGATGTGTCTGACATTTTGGGCTGATGATTCACAGGGGTTGGTTTTGAACTGGCATGGGCTTATGCCTGCCCTGTAACCAGGAAATAGGTCTATTCCAGTTTTGGCTCCAATCCATTACCAGAAATGACATGATAGGTTCAGATTTTAATCCTTTTCTCAAAATACAAAGGCACACAGATAGAAAGTTTTGTTTTCCATGCATCTCTCTGTAAAAATATGTCTCAGAATTAAAACAACAAACTTGCTTCTCAACACAAAGGTTATGACAACATGTATTAATGGCTAAAATAAATATGTTTTCCCAACAAGACGAATTATGCACCAATATTCAGTATACCTGGAAAGGTCGGCACAGAATTCGTCTGGGAGCAGAACCAATAAATTATTTGTGTGATAAAAGCAATGTGTTGCCTAGAACAAAATGCACTGTGTTTTTTGACTCTGACAATTTATTTTCCTTATAAATAAAACATTATCCATGGTAAAACAATGTAGTGTGCAGTGAACAGAAATAATCTACAATTTTTAGCATGCACTTTAACAATGGTGTTGGTAACAGTGAAACAAGTTCATCAGTAGATGGAGACTAAGAGCTGGCTCTACAGGTAGGAAGGAAGAGCTGTTTATAAAGCTTTTTTAATAAAGTTAATAAATATATTACAATACAATCAGGTCTCATTGCAAGAAGTGCAACCAGCTGGATTGAAAATTCATAATCACAAGAAGGTTTGTATATTCCTTCTGCTCAAAGTTTGCTTACTTTTTGTTTCTTTCAGTAGCATACAGTACATTGTATGTATGCTGTAGCTGTCTTCAAAATCCTTTCATAAGTTGTTTCTTTGTTAATTCCTTAATTTATACTGTATATATATGTATATATATTTACTGTATATGTTAGAGAGAAGTGTTTTCAAAAAATCATTAAAAAATTCTGCATTGGAAATCTTTGTTTCTAGTCAACATTAAATAATTATTTATATCCTAACATGCATATCCTCCTTTATTCCCCAAGAAAAGCTGTAGAGTCTTCTTTGACTGAAACCTTATAGACCTTCCTCTAAGTATCCATATGGATTTAGGGAAACATCAGCTGCAACTTTTGATACATGTAAACTCTGTCCCAAGGTACTCTAACTCAGGCACTTTAATATTTATAGATGACAAGAACAGAACAAGGCTCTTTTCCTTAGATACCTAGTTATGACTTCAATAAATGACCCTAAAACTAAGGATGTACTGCTACTGTTATAGCAATATGTGAATTATTTCACCTCATCTGATCACTGGCAAGACAAAATGTGGTAAGTCATGACTAATGGTCACTCAGATAAGAGACAAATGTTCTTCTGTTACCTTACTGTTTGTTTTGGGTTTTTTTCTTTCTGAATTTAGAAAGTCAGTCTCTACTCTCCTTCCCCTATGTGTTTTTGATCCATTTTTTTTTTCCAGAGTGTAAACCTTGGAAGGATAAATATTAGTTGAGTTATATACATTATGTACTTTTCATACAATACTATAGCATATATGAGTACTGATGTCTTCTCCATTTTCTCTTTTAATTTCTTTTCTTAAAACCATCTGATCACCTAATTGCTTGTTTCTTTTAAAATATAAGTAAATCTGTGAATGCATTGTGAGTTGCATATTAGCCAGAGATAAGAACTTTAATGGGTTTTTTTTTTCAGGTTCCACCATAGACATCTGTTAGCATGAGAGCACACTTTCCTGCCCTAACCCCAAGATTTAAGTGTTTATCATTGGCAAAGAAATTGTGAACACAACACAAAACATTCCAGCCCAGTACTTTCCATGAAAAAAAAAGTTTAGTTAAAAAATAACAATTTTACATGAAAGATAGAAAATGTATTTTCTCCAAACAAAATCCAACATTTCTTTACAATAATGTTTTCATTTAGAAAAACTGACATTAAGACTGCAATATAAACTAGGATGTAGTGTGTATAATATGTAATTGCATGCATGAGATATATTAAAGTTCTAAGTCTAAACAAATGTAGAATAAATGAAAATTTTCAGTAGCCCTGAAGCAAATACATTTTACCCTTTATTTCATGAGATTTCTAAGTTTTAGCTTTTAATTCTAAACTAAGATTTATTTTTTACATATCTCTTTTAAATGCATTATGTGTTTCTCAACTAGGTTAAATTTACTTTTCAGTTTAAATATATTTTCATATTGTCATAATCAATGTGAAAGGATGATTGTTTTTGAGGGAGGTTACAAAATATTGCTCATTTTTTTTATCTCCCTAATGTGTCACCCTGCTGAGGACAAATGGATCCTCACAGACCTCTAGGATGCCACTCTTAGTCACAATCACTGTGTTCCAGTACCCATTTTGGCTCAAATTCCATTAACTTCCCCATGATAATAAGCTCCAATAGCCACTCACATTAGAAACCAGGAGCTTGATGCTTTGTGTGTTAGGCAAAGGGTAATGGCTGTAAGGCACCAGAAATTTGAGTTATTATCTGCCTAAGAAAGTAATTTTTACAAAATTGTGCTGAAGAAACATGAATAAGATAGAACTGTATTCATCAAAAGCAGAAAAAAGATATTACACTGAGATTTTTTTTTTTTATAAGAATTTGTACAAGAGTTTTGCTTTCATGGTTGGGCAGGAGATACAGCTGGTACCTCAGACACAGGACAGCTGAGGTGTGAGCTTCTCTGTGTCAACCTCCCTTCTTGTCTCACCTGTATGATCTGGAAGAGGAAACATGAGGAAGCATGAGATTGCTGATAGGTCTTGAATAAGTTATTGAAGAAAATGTGCAAATTATCTCAATTACCAGGATAGAAATATTTTTACAGGAAACCTAGATGTTCCAAGTAATTAAAAAAAAAAAAAAGGGTAAAAACACAGAAATCACGTTTCTTCTTTGTGCTTTTCCTACTTTTCTCATCTTCTGAAGAATATGAAAATTTCCAGGAAATTAATAAAATCTGTGTACACTAGAGGTAAGGTTCTGAAACCATCAACAACGATGAAAAATGTCAGTTCATAGAAACATTTTCACCTTATATTTTACACCAAATCTGACTAAAGAACCTATCAAGAGACTTAGCAAATCATCTTGTCTTACTGTAAAGTAATTTACAGTTGCATTAGCAGGAAGGCATCAGCAGACTGAAAACCCATTACAGCCAAAGATAACAACATTAACTTAATCCTGACAGGCAAAATACTCCAGTCAATACAGTTGCAGGTGTGGTGTGTTGAAATATCTAATTGCAAACAATCCTATGAAAGGTCAGTGCAGCACAAGTGTTTAACAATGCAAGTGTTCCAGTCTGGTGTTTTAGTCAAAGGTTATCAGCAGTGTTCAAATCACACTACATCCTTACCTTTGAAGTTTTGTAACACCAAGCTTTCATCACAACCACAAACAGTAGTATTCATGTATCACAAAGCCTGTGTTTTAAAACCTGATTAGAAAATGTGTCCAAGTCAAAAAAAAAAAAAAAAAAAAAAGTGCACAGAGAAGTAGTCAACCATTTATTTCAGTTTTTACTTTTTATAATCTTTCTGTCTATGATATCTGTATTACAAGGAAACGTAGGCAAGTATCTGAACATATGCACTACTTCCAAGCCCATATTCACTATAGCACTAGCAATTCCTAGATAGTCTACTGTTTTCACAAGATCTTTTGATTTCATAGATATTATGAAAATAGCTATTTATGCTAATAGCCAAGCTAGAAGATCTCTGACTTGCCAGAGTATACAAATTAAGTACTAAATAAAGCTTATCAGAACTCCTAAGGAAAAAAAAGTATCTATAAAAGTAGTAGTCAGCCAATTAACAAAATTTCAAGAAAAGGAAGGAAAAGTACTCCTAGAATATAATAATACTTTGCTTCAAGCACATGTCTATTTCAGGTAAACGAAATCCCTTATTGATTTTGTTGTTGGCAGTAAGCCCCTCATGTTAACATAGAACTAAAACAGCATTGTAATATCTGTTAACAGTATAGCTCACTTCTTCTGAACATACTTAATGCTAAGCTACTGAGGTCCCAACTTCTAGTTATATATGTAGTTTTTCAGACTAGCTAATGTAAATGACATATTTGTTACAGTTAGTATTTGCAAGATAACATTAAGCCAGGAAGATTGTTCTTACTATTATTTTAGGTTCAGATTCTGCCCAGAAAATTACTTCTATAATTTTTAGACTTTGAGACATCATTTCTCTAGTGCATCCAGCCATGAAAGGGACAGAAGAAAAATAAATTTAGAAGCACAGGACTGGATTTCTTCAGCATTTTCCAATAAACTAATATTTAGGATGTTCTAGTAATGGGTTAACACATGTGAAGAGTAACATGTACAGTTAGTTATAGATTATAAAATTACTCTTTGCTGTGGTGGGACAGTTAAGATAACAATAATAATTGGCACATTACTGTGTCATGATACAATTTCTAGGAGAGAGCTGATGCTTCTCAGGGAGGGACAGTCTAGAAGGTTACAGCAAACATGCTTCATTAAACAAATGCATACCATTAGATCAAGCACCAATAATGGCATAACTGACATACAGCAGAAGAGGTCTACACTAGTGTTCTCACTTTGTTTCCACCAGCATGTGTCATTGTGGATTCCTGTACTGAGGCCCAGTATGAGCAAAGAGATGAAAACAAATGATGCCTTCATATGAAGAGATGGGCACACTGTATAAATGTAATTTATCAAAACAAAGGAGAAACTGGAGCTGAACATCTGCATACATATGTGTTTGGTATAACTTAATTTTCAGGATGTGGCAGAGTATAATCTGGGGAAAGAAATAAGGATGCTTTTTGTATTGTGCACTCACGGTGGAACTATAGATGGGAATATACAAGAGAGGTAATTATGGATAATCCACAGTTCATGTAAGATGTCTGACTACCTGCACTTCCACTTCGAATTTTTCTCTGACTAGACTTGTAGGAGTTAACATGCAAGTAATAGCAAGTTTTAGCATCAAGTGAAGTCTCCAGCTGTTTGCATAAAAATTCTGCCCTTCAAAAACTTTCAAAAAATTCAAAAGTTCATACCAACAGTAAAGTCTAGCAGGGCACAGCATGGACAGCTAAATGACAGTAATTTTTGCAAGTATCCCAGCTATTTTTATTGCTATGGTATGATCAAGCCATAACAATTCTATCCATCATGTCTCATTAATTATGTTAAAAAAATGCTGAAGCAAGAAGTGTATCCTGTGTTTATTTCAGTGCTATTACAGGGCTACTTACCCTCAAACATTGAAAATGTTTTGACTTGGCTATTATGAGTGCATTCAACCCACACTGACCACATTTATTTTAATTTACTTTGGGATTTTAAGTCAGACTCCTTTGCAGGGAGAGAATTCAACTGTGGATGAGCATTGAGGGTCCACAGCACCTCTCAAGTGTACTCAGTGCTCCAGAAGAACCATTACTTCTGTCCTTGAGGAAGAATCACAGATGTCTCAGACTACTTTGCCATAAAAAAACCCCATAGGAAATACCCCAGAAACCATAGCACTGTAGAGAATTGGTGAATGTGAAATAGTTATATCAACTAAGGTGCAGTATGCAAGGCCAGGTTCCTTTGGGTACCCACAGTGATCATCTTTGGGAGTATAATCAGGACTGGGATAGGAAGATCAAGGCTGGGGTGCTCGTGAGAACTCTGCATTTGGTCTGCATGCTAGAACACTAAAAACTATAATTACTTGCATATCTCATTACTGGACGATTCTAGTTGATTCCAACACTGCTGAGATACAGATTAGACAGAAAATATTTTTGACTATTCTTTAGAAAGTACTCATTGTACTAATAAAAGATTAGATTATTTTTTTACAGAACTTCAGATTCAGTAAAATAGTAAAATCATGAGTCTGCCTGGTTCCTGCCTTGATGGGAAATCTTAGATGTTTCTTTAGCTCTTCCAAGAGCTTCATGTCTATTACTGCCATAATGTTTAAATCTTATCATTTGACATGCAGGCCTGTGCTATTTTCTGTTCAACTCATAGGGGTATAAGCTGGCAAAAAGACCCTTTAAAGGGACATTTTACGTTGGTCATCTTTCCTGACCTTAGATACATAGTCAACCCACAGTCTTCTCTCCTGATTTTATAACAAACCAAACATCATATATTTAGTCTGATAATTTTCACCAGCAGTAGGATAATTTTTTAAGGAGTATGATAGCATGGAAATGGAAAAAAACTGAGACTGGGATACAATATACACATACAATATATGTGAGTACACTTTCCTGCTCACTATTTTGAAAAACTTTATAAAGAATTGACTCTTCCCATTATAGTGGTAGAGAAATAAAACATGTCAACACTTGCTTCTTGTATATAATAGCTAGTAAACAATAATTGAGGTTTAAAATGTGTGCTGTTTTTTCAGGAAGCTAAACTGTTGCATGCTATCCACTATATCAGGATAATTGGGGGCCAGAAGTGGTTAACACTAAAACTTAGCACATAGCCACTATAACAAAGCACTCCGTAGACTTGAAACTAGGGTTAACTGAATTGCCCCAACCTTAGTCACCCCTTATCTGTACACCTGTGTAGTTAAGCACCTATTAGAGTACAAATTAATAGGGCTGAGGTACTTAAGATGATCTAAAGACTTATATTGATGTAATCTATTTAAGATGAGGTAAAGGTTTAGCATAGATTATAATACTTACATATGTGAAAGCTTTAGTCTGATTTATCTGCAAAAAGCTTTCCAGGACATGGTTTGGAGGGAATAGACATAAAGAAGGAAAGGAGGAACATGAGGAGTGTTGAAGAATAGTTAAGAAGCAAAGGTGTGTATTTTGCCTCAAGCCATTTACTTGAAAGAATATACAAGTAAAGGTCTAGAAACGAAAAATTAGCCTGGAGTACTAAGAAGATGCTAGTTAGTCTAGTTTATTAAATACATCCCAAGTGTCTTCATGGGAAACTGCTGCTGACATTATTAGGCAGTTTCTAGTTTTGCTGTTTGGGAACTATTAGAGGTGTTTGACTCACTAAAAAGAAAATGAAATTTTAATTTCTGGGCTAAATATATACATTTTGACCAAGTTTATACAAACAACAAAATATATGCAAAAGAGAACTTTGAGGAGACTTGACAGCATTCATTACCTTCCAATTTCCACTCCACACAGAAATAACATAGATGTCACTTGTGATGGTTGATGCGAATTGCTAAAGTTATCTAATTACAGGTCATATTGTCATTCATATGTACAAAGAGGGGAAAATTAAGCAAAGCATTCAACCCTGTCATATTTCCCTCATCTTTCAGAGCTCAACTGAAGAATCCTAAACTTGTTTTCCCTTATGTAAGTACCTTGTCTCTGAAAAAAAAAATGGGATTTTTACTACTGATTTAGAAATGTACATAACAATGGCTTCATTGTTTTGCATTTAATAAAACAAGAAAACATTTAAAGATTTAAGACTTGTTGGAGATTTAATATTTCCCTTCCTACCAGAGCAGTGTGAACACTTCAGCCTACGTGCTAAAGATTGAAGTTCCACAAAGATAAAAATGGACAGTGTTTCTCTAGCAGACAATTTGTCACATAGCCTTTAAGTTTTACTAGCCCGGAGAGATATCCAACAACTAAATAGTGAAAGGAAAGTGAATGATTAGCTGGCAGACCTTCAGGCTACTGAAAGATAGTTTTAGTAGCCTGTCATGAAAATCTGTGGCCTCAGGCTGTGGGGCTACTTTTTATTTCCAAGCCTGTTATTGATTTTGGTATGAAGAAAATAATTTGGTATTGTTGCTTAAGGTGTCACTGAGAAAGAAAAAAAAAATAATAAAAAAGAAAAGAATAACCAACCACATGTTTCATATGCTAACAGTTTTTGTTTCAAATTTACCTTTTTATTACAACAGGGATTGAGCTGGTAGATGAAGGCATTTACTACTTAAAGGTACTACCATCTTTATGAAACATGGCACACTAATCGAAAACACAAGTAAACTGAAAATTAAATTTAAAAGCCTATAATTTAGTATCTTCCTTGCCAGGAATGATGACTTTCATTTACAGAGGGAATCCAGAGCTGCTCAGGGTCAGTCTGATGTGTGCCATTTCAGGCCTATTGCAGAGGCTGATGGAGTTGATTAATCTCTTGGAACTCAGCTTTGTCTTCTCCAGCTCACTGAACAACTTCATTTCAGCTGATGAGTTCAAACAAGGGTCATAGCAATCCTCATTTCTGACAACCCCACAAAATGGGAATTAATTTTATGAGTTAGTACTATTGCGTTCAAAACTAAGCAGAGAGCAGTCAGCTAACTTAAGCTAAGGAGGGAAAGAAATATTCCATTTATGAAGCCTACTAAGAACTGTTTAAAAATACAAGAAAATATGTACATTAGCCAGAGAAAATTATTAAAAAACCCATATAATCTAATGCCTGAAAACTCATCCATGTCAAAGCAAAAACTTAAATTGTGACTGTTGCTCTTCATCACTATTTAAAATAACCACATTCAGGTGGATTAACATGAGTTAGAGAGAACTGAAAGATGCAGGGCAACAAGGAGAATATACCTGATTTAGAGGTAACAAGACTACAAGATCAGATTTTGTTTCAGTGGCTGCTGAGACATAAAAAAGCAATGCTGCTTGTATAAGTCGTAATGGCATTTAACATTATGAATATTGATACTCTTTCCATAAGCAAGAATTTCACAATGCAATCTTCAGTGTTTCTTCTCAAAGGTGATTAAATACAAGTAACATAAATGAATGTAATTTTGAAAATACCTATAAGAACAACACTGCTTGTCTTAATTGTGTTCACATCTTTCAGATACTACTATAACTTATTTTAAAGATTTTTTTAAATAACTATTATTTGCACAGTATGATCTAGAACTAATCCTATCCTGACATAAATGCATAAACTGAACTTGCATATTAGAAACATTTTCTAAATTTGGTGCAACAACCTAGAAGCTGTAGATTTTTGTTTCACCTTATTTCTAATGAGAGGCCAATGTTTGACTTTTATCTCTACCAGTTCATAAGCATAAAGTATTATCTTGTTCCTTTCTTCAGGGTACAACACAATTCTGGCTGCATGGAATGGTGGAAGTAGACAGAAAAGTCAAATACAGGGAGATTACAAAGGTCATGTTGTTCTTTGATGTTTTATCTTTCCTCCTAGTCATAAAAGGATTTCTTTATTAATTCCCCAACTCGGTGGCCCAAAACACCACAACATTCAAAAATCACAAATCCAACATTGATTCTCTGGAAAGCTAGAATCAGAAATTCCATCTTGAATGAAATAATCATGGTCATGGATTTATCCTCACAGAAAATTACTAGTTTCTATGTATTGTTAACAAACATGTATACTAGGACTATTTCTGTAACACAAATTTTTTTTTTTTTTTCAGACATCAAAGTTACAGTTTCTAATGTATTTTAATTCTTTTTAATTTATTTATAATTATTTTATAAGTTCAGACCACTTACAAGTCTAAACCAGCAAAATTAGATCAGTAACAAGAAATATTGTTGTTTCTTTGTGTCTTCTACATCTTTGATATGCAGATTTTAATAATAATTTCAGGTGTTGTTCAGACATCTGACTAGTCTTACCAGTTTGAAAATCCCTAAAATAAAGCATTCAAAACAGTCTTTACTCAAACATGCATGGGGGTACATGCAATAAGAACATTTGTCCCATGAGATTCCTAGCTGGTATCTTGGAATTCTCTTAGAATTGACCAAATGTTTTATTCTACAGAAGCCAACAATTATTATAAATATCCAACTTTGTCTGTTCTGGTTCCATGTTCTTTGTTTGTTCTGGTTCCATGAAAAATAAAATCAGCTTTTCAAGGGTAAAAATATAAAGAAAGAATAATTTAAGAACTTCAGTAAATCAGGTAACTATTGGATTTTTTTCAGTAATCTGATCAGATAATAGAATTAAAATTTTAAAACTCTGTTTTGAACCTCAGATGTTTTATTAAATATAGCATTTCACCCTTCTACTTGTACTATCTCCCCTTTATTTTATTAGTGGATCTACTTGTCAATTTATCTTACAATTGATTCCAATAACAATCAAAAATCCCAACAGTTGGTTACTTACCTTCATTTCATAATACCATTTTGAATTATGAGAGTTTGCCTCTGCAAAAAAAACAACCAACCAAACCACAAATGCTTAAAGAGAATAAGGGATACAAAAGTACAAGGGAACAAACTTTTTTGTTGTTTTGCACAATTTTGCACAATCCTTTCTGCACAGGCTCTAAACAGACACTAACTTGTTTTCCTAGCAGTAGTGCCTAAGCAGGCATTGATTTTTAACTCTCTACCTTTTCTCATCCTTTACTTGCCTAGGAGACTGGGAGATGAGCTAGAGCTTTTGCTTATCTGTATGATCTTCTGGGTTGCTTAAATAGGGTTCACTCACGAAATTGCAGATTTTGGGTTCAAAACATGAATCACTTTACTGAGAGGAATAAATGAAACATTTTCTAAATGAACTCTTCCAACTTCCATTATTTTGTATATTGAAAGATATGGCAAATCAGTAGATCAGACAAAAAGACAAAAGAATAATTTCTACTCTCACCAGTGAGTGCAGCAACTGTTTAAGCACAAACTCTGTGCTCTGAGTACATGGAGTTTAGGAGTTTTAATTCAACAGCTGATGTTTGACATTTACTCATGTAAATCCTATAAATCTTCTTGTCCAAAGAAGCTGAGATCTTGACACAGATCTTATTAGCACCAGACGTGAATTATACAATGATTTAAATTGATAAATGTATTTATATTATCAGGTATTATATTCAGAATAAATTACTCCATTGTAATTTACAATGAAACAAATAAAACAGCTTAAAACAGCTTAAAATGTCACTATGACAATGATCTTTAGCTACTTAGAAGTGAATTTTTCTCTATGTCTTCTTCAAATAGAGTTACTTATCATTTGGATAGTAAGACTAGGGGGGCAAAAATATGACCATTGTTTAATTCCAATACACAAGCATTGAAGTGCTATGAATCACACAGCACATGGCCTACGAAGATCACATTCTGGACAAAAAAAAGATGATGTACAACTATTTTTCACTTTGAATTATGCTTAGAATCTCTACCACCAAAGGTAGAGATTCTCTACCTCTCTACTCGGCACTTGTGAGATTGCTGAGTACTGTGTCCAGTTTTGGTCACCACAGTACAAGAAGAGGTTCTGGAGCAGGTGCAAAGAAAGGCAACAAAGCTGGTGAAAGGGCTGGAAAGCCTGGCCTGTGAAGAGAGGCTGAGGGAAATGGGTTTGTTTAGTCTAGAGAAGAGAAAACTGAGAGGAGATCTTATTGCCCTCTACAACTACCTAAAAGGAGGTTGTAGTGAAGCTGGTATTGGTCTCTTCTCTCAAATTAGTAATGATAGGATGAGGGGAAATAGCCTCAAGTTGCATCAGGGAAGGTTTAGATTGGATATTAGGAAGAAATTCTTCACTGAGAGGATAGTTAGGCACTGGAACAAGCTGCCCAGGGAGGTGGTGGAATCACCATCCCTGGAGGTGTTTAAAGAACGAATAGATGTGGTGCTTGAGGATATGGTGTAGTGGTTAGAGAAATGCTAGAACAAAGGTTGGACTTGATGTCCCTGGAGGTCCTTTCCAAACATATTGATTCTGTGATTCTGTGAAAACTTTCAAAAATGTCAGGTTTTGAAAAAGATTACTATGAATAATGTATTTCAATACAGCTTTGTCAAACAGTTCTATAGTACATACATTTGTAATTTCTTAACACTGAATTTACTGGGAAGTGACACTACTGTGCTCATGCTGTTCACACTTGTTTACAAATAGAGGCAGTCAGGCTTTGAGCTTCAAATTCAAGTGTCCAGATACTGACGTGACTTGCCTGAAAGCACTGGCAGAAAAAATGTGCTGTGTTAAAAATTCATAAAGAACACTGCTTTTTATTTCAAGAGTAACAGGAGCAAAAGGTTTTTGTGGTGCCCTGGGAAACAGAAAGTTCAAATATTGTGAAGTTGCAGAAGTAGATCAGAGCATACTATTCACAGTTAAAGCCTACAAGGTAGTTCTTTATAGTGTCTTGGGTGAGACAACTGAAGGAGAACTGAACCTAAGGAGCCAATTTGCTGAGTTTTGTTCCACCTGTAAATTGAGTAGTTTCTATTACAGAATCATGAGCTGCAAGAACTGCATATTGAACAATGGAAAACTATTTGAATCTGTGTATTACTAGGTTTTCTAACCTTAAATTTCTGTAACTCCTACAAAAAGTTAAAGCTCTGATACAACAGACAGATCTTTTGAAATGTTGAGTCTCACCAATAAAGATCCTATAGCTGTCTACATTTCCAGGCAGTCTCATATAGGAATTAGCCATATTCAGGTTCCAGGCTAGGAGATGACAGGTATTGTCTCTCTGAGCACACAAAACCATGTGCTCAAACTTTTCAGAAATGCATGCACTCATTTTCAGTTTGATCTAAAAGTCTGCTATCTAAGGTGAAACATCTTCCTCTATTTTTTTCTGAAGACTACACTGACTGCTAACAAAACTGCTTATGCATCACATATTTTAAAATATCTTTAAATGAATATTCAGCAAAACTGATTCATATTTTAGACAGTTTCTGAACCAGATCCTTCTAGGAGACAAACAACTAGAAACACTTGTCAAATATGTTATTTCATACATTTAATTAATATCTATCAAATGTCTGTCAGATGGCTGACTGAATCCTTTCAGGAAAAATTAGTAGAGTAAAACCTCAGTGTTTGACAGAAGTCAAATTATGCAAAGAGGGCCCACCTCAAGCATATGCACACAAATAAGGGAGTACCATGACTGCAGCATTATGGGGGAGGATCTCACATCTATGGGAAGCAGGGATCAGAGGGTAAGAGCAGGGAATTAGCATGACTGTGTGACCATCTGAAGCACCAGTACTCTATGGCATGCAACACAGGGAACAAACAGGAGGAGATATGTATACAGGTGCAGGCTATGATTTTACTGACATCACAGAGACATAGTAGGAAGACTCCCATTACTAAAGTACTGTAATGGATGGGCCATTAGGAAGGGCAGCGTGGATAGAAAAGGTGGAAGAATTGCCCTTCATGTGAAAAAATAGCAGACACACGTGGGGATCTTCCTTGGGATGGATGACAAACTAGTCAAGAACTTAAGGGTTGACATAACAGGCAGGGTAGGTAAACATTGGTGAGGTCATCATGGGTGTTTGCTGTAGGCTGCCTCAACAGGAAGGAGAAGCAGGTTAGTTCTTCTGACAAAAGGAAGAAGTATCATGTGTCCTAATGTTTTTTTTACACGTTGACAGCTAGCATCCTTAATATCTGGTGAAATGTCAACACCCTAGTCCTTCTTAGGGTAAAATGGCATAGAGAAGATATGAGATTCCTATGTCATGAGGCATTTATGAAAAAAGTTCACTATCATTCATGGTAGTGGAAAGGACATAATGTTGTGATTTGTCAAGTTAAGTCCCAGTAGCTCAAGCAACATACAAAGTTTCAGAATTCAGTTCTTCCAATCTCAAAACTTTTCACAACAGTGGAGCAGAACATCAACAACTTCCATATCCCCCTCCACTGTGGCAGTGGTACCAGTGGTATTATATAATTGTTCAGTATGTATTCCCTCCTTGTTTTTCCTATTCCTCTTTTTCTTTTTTTTTTTCTTTTTTTCTTTTTTTTATCCTTTGAAGATTTATAAAGGGAGTAGTTGAAGGCAATCTTTTAGTATTCTCCATTGAAAACTTCTGATGAATAATTATTTTTGGTTTATTTTGGAAAACCTGATTCAAACTGCATTTATGGATCTTGATATAGGCTTTCTTTGTTACTGAGGATTTTAAAGCATATTTCACAGATGCATCAGTACAGCAAGATGATTGGCTGTTTTGTAAACCTCAGAAAAGCATTGGTTTGATGCAGTATTCCTTTCTTTCTAATGGCAGGATACATGAACAGCTCAGAAAATTTATCATCCTGAGCTCACAAAATGGGTAACCAGAATATTTTCTCTTTATGCAAAATCCTATTTCAATTAATTTTGGTTGGATGAAGAAGCAGTCCCCTAGGGCCTCTTATACACCACAACTCTGTAGTCTCCCATGTAACACAGATTTCCACTTCCAGCAATAGATATGCAAGCATTTTTCTCATATCTTATTCAAGCCTTTTGTTTCTCCCTGCCTAGCCTTCTAGTCTCTGCTTTTCATTCTCACAAAAGCAAAAAAAAAAATAAATAAAAAATTCAAGGTTCCTGTGGCTCTGCTATAGCTGCATTCAGCTACAGCAATGACTACAAAGTCTTGAAGGTAATACATCATTTGAGTACAGGTCCAGTGCCTATTAGCTCAGATTTTAATGACGTCTTTTTTCACCAAGAACACTGTGGAAATTCTCCCTGTTAGACACTCTAACACTATAATAGAAAAAGTTCATTGCTTTAGAATTAGCATATGTACAAGTCAAAAGCTTCATCTCGAAAATGTTGCCACAGTAAGGGAAAACTGTCAAATATCTCCTCATGAGTAAAGATGTAGGGAGATGCAATTACAAATAAAATGCCTTCCACTTATTAAAGAAATAAAATAGTGTAGAGTTAGCTTTGTCAACATTAGGTGTATTACCTTTGAAATTTACTCATTTTAAATCTGATCAACTTTCTCTACCAGGAAAAGACTTTACCAGTCTTATACTTAACGAACCCATTAATTGTGTGATGATCACAGTCTGAAGATGCAAATTAGTTTAGACAATATATTCTGCTACATTACTGTATTCTTTCTCCTTTATAGATTGCCATTAGAAAATCTAAATCAAATAATGGTTTATCTAATAAGAAACAACGGACAGACATAAAATTTTTTTGGATGCTCAGACTTCCAAAACTTTGAGTTTCCTTCTGCTTGAATTAAAGTGGTTATTGACAGAACTTTTCATATGACCAGATCTTCACCTTGAATAAATTACTCACTACACTTTTAATCAGTTTCAATTTATTGTTACAATTCCTGAAACTATTAATCATATTCCTTTTAACTCTTCTTATGCTTGAAAACAAAGTTATTTTCTTTAGATTTGCTGCTTTCTTTTATTCCTCTCCATGGTTATGACATTTGAAATATTTTCCTTTAATCTTATTGATTGCAGTGAAGTTTAATAAAATTTTAATTTGTGGCTTATTTAAATTCAAGGATGATTCTGGCTAACTTAATATATACCTTTTACTCTCTAGGGATAAGTTCATCTGGAATCATATTTTCTTCTGGTCTTACTTGTTTTGTATACAGGAGTTTGTATTAACTTATATACCCACTAATCACCCTTTTCTTTTCAGTGTTCCAGTGATTCTATTTAATTTCCATTTTTTAACACCTAAATTGTATTAAACCTGCTCTGAAAACAATTCTTTCCTTGTTAAATCTTTCTCATTGTTTCAGATTCTTCTTCAGCTTTCTATTCTAGTATAATATCTGTTGTCTAATTCCTACTGTTCTAACATAATATATCGTTTCTAGAAAGCCTGTGGCAATTTAAAAATAGTTGATAAATTGTGTACGTTTCTTTTGTCAGAAAAAGTCATATCAATACATTCAAACTTTCATCAGACCTTTTCACACTTTCCATATAGCAGTTCCAAGACACTCCACAATATGCTGATATAAGAAAGCAATCACAGAATAATCTAAAATCATCTGTATTCAGGACAACACTTAACTATATTTAACCTTGAATGCCTATCTCATAGACTTCAATGAGAATTAATATGCTTAAGATCCACGTGGAATAGTCTTAGCTGTTACAACTGACTGAATACTGTTAAGTATAAAATACTGTCAAGACAGCAAGTGGCACAAAGTGTCTAAAAGACAACTTTCATCAAAGAGCAAAGAACAAATACAGCATTGTAGCAAAATCCCCCTATGTCACTGATCCTCGTACTACTTGCGGCCTCACTAGTCCTAGATAATAAAAACACTTGACAAATCAAGTTCAATCAATAAATGACTCCTGTGAGGACCACAGATATTTATTTCCCTTTTGGCTAAATGTTTCTTTTTGTTATCATTGATCACAATGATTGAGTTATTGCAAACTCTAGCTGATTAATCTTTGAGTATTCTGCTTACTGAAGCTGTCAGTTACTTTTTTTTTTTTTTTTTACTTCAGACAGTTCATGAGTGTTCCCTAACTTCTGAGGATTCTGCTCCTCTGCTGAATGCAATGGAAAACATAACTTAAATGCAATGTACCCTTTGGTATACAAAGTTAAGAAATCTTCCTTTATTCTCAAATGTGTTTTATTTTTTCACAGTTGTATGTAGAATTACTATTCTATATGGATTGAAAATACAAAATTATTGTTTTAAATTAATAGAACCATCTGAGTGAAGTCTATAAACAATGTGGCTCTTATTATACTCCATTACTTTATAAATTGTTCATCAGACTCCCTAAAGAACAAAGAAACAGAAACATGCTTGCTGTTCTTCTGTGTAAGAAAGCGGATGTTGCAAGAAACTCAATGCAAGATGCAGAACTTCTGTTGCTTATGAGACTAGTGTTTGTTCAGTAAAACTCTAAACAGGAATGTCTTGTCATAATGTACAATCCCATATGCCATATTGTCTGAACTGGATTGCAGAATGCCTTAAAATTGTCTTAAAATTAATCAATCTAAAATAGTACAATACATTGCACAGTTTCAGCACCTGTCTAATGGAGCCACTTGTTATGAGCCTGTCAATCCTCTGTTCCATGGCTTCAGGAGCACAGGATACTGCCTCTAATGGTGTTCATGTAGTTCACACTCTCAAGTAGTATCTAGCCTTGTAATAAGTGTGAAGCTTCCAGAGAAAGGTATAGCCAACATTTGTATTTTTATTACAGTAGAAAAGAAACAAATGAAAGTTTAAACCAGTTAGGAATATATATATAGTCTATATACACCTTCATGTCTTCCCTTTTCAGTTATTCTTGTCAGTTTGAGTGTGTCTTTCTTAGGTGTGTAGAAATTGCACAAGCAGATACCAGTAGTAATGCCTAAAACTTTATCCTCTATCTAACAATGAGAGCTAATATGATCACAGATCACCTCAATGAAAGGACAAGCTGGATTCTTTTGAAACTTCCAGATATCACAGTTAGTCTATTGCCCTGACCCTAAATCATGACATGTCATATTTAGAAAGACCAATAATTCTGCAGAAAGAATTTGAGGGTTTTATTAAGATAAAGTGCAAAATCACAATTTCTATGAACAAATTAGAAGATACTTTGATACAGATTGGGTTCTCACTAACAAAATTTAAAAGGGATTGGACAAAATTGTTGATGAAAAAGCAATCTAATTGACATATAACCAGGAACAATTTAATTCCAGGAGGCAGAAGGAGGGGTATTTTAAGTAAAGGAATCCGTAATTCTATTATACAATACTTTATTAAGACTTTATTAGAAATATTAGGCTTACTTCTGATTACTTATGTTTAGAATGGCAATTTCAGTGAAAAACCAGCTTCCTCAGATGCTATGGGGTTTAGAGAACATATCTTAAAGGAAGAGATTAGTGAAACAAAAGTCATGGCAGGATATGATTTTATTTTTTTTTAATAAATACACTTCATAAACACGATGGAAAGACAAAGACTTTCAAAACCAATTATGCTTGTACAAGATCAAAAGAATATAAAAATTAGTCATGGATATATCTTCCAAGCAATTTAAAAGAATATTTCTAACCATTAGAGATTAAGTTCTGGTGCATTTTTTTGAATGATGAAGCAGAGGCCTGAAACATACATTGACTAATGATATTTGAAAACATCTGCTAGACTCCATGTGGTCACCAAAATAAAAGCAAACAATCATAATGTTGATACATTTAATAACTATGTGTTTACTTGTGTTTTGAGGTGTATACAAGTATAATATATATATAAGTATACATGTTTAGACACATGCATGAACATATGAATTCTTATAAATCCAATGTTTGAAGTGTTATATATCCTTTACTTGAAATAACTAAATGTGTATTTTGTTTTATTTAGCTGTGACTCTGTACTGAACAGATGTGCTTACTGTACTAAACAGACATTTGCACTCAGTTGCTAAGATCTAGAGATTTTTCATGAACAATTGTAGTGAATTTAATAAAAATTCCTTTTAGAATAAAATAAACTCAAAGACCACAGTATGTTGTCCTGTTCATTAGCAACATTTCTCATAGCTTTGTTAAATTCCAATGGCCTTATCCAAAGACACAAGAAATTTTGAGCAATTCAGCAAAACTGTTCTAGTCCTTCATCCAGTTCATAATTTAAAACATTTAAGCACTCATAAGGACTCTTTAATTAGTCCATTATCAGCTCCCTTTTGTATTAGAATGCACCCATTTTTCTCCTAGTCTTTCACTGCTGTGTCTCAAATCAGTGTTGATGCTTCCTAGACCAATTCTTTTCTGAATGAAATTTCAAGTATAGACTGTACTTTGAAACACTAACAGAGATATCCACTGTACATAAATGAAGTTATTTGCAACTCATTAATATTCCAACAGAAAAAGAAAGTATTGAGAAGAAGAAAAATATTTTTTCATCAACGATACTGGAAATGCTCTTCCATAATGAACTGTTTCAGACCATTTTTATGATAGCTCCTTATACAACTCTTTGTGTGTGTGTGTGTATATGTATGTTCATTTATTCCATCAGAATTTTACAGCTACTTGACAGAAAATGTGATTTTTAATTTCCTTACACCAATTAATAATTTTCCTGTTTTCCAGGCATGCTGAACATGATAGGTTTTGTTTTCCTATTCTCTTTTGATATGTCTGCATGGCTTGAAAGAGATTTGGTTATGGCAGAAGACCATACACCCATTTAACTAAGTTCTGACAACAGGAGTATAACCAAAATGCTGGCCAGACTATGAGTCTGAAGCAACCAGCTTGACATATATCTAGGTCATAAATATCTGCTTGATGGCCAAAATATATCAAACTTCCAACATGCAGTGAGAAACAGAATGACCCACCTGGATCTGTTCCTGGGTGACTTGATCTAGGTGATCCTGCTCGGGCAGGGGGATTGGACTAGATGATCTTCTAGGTCCCTTCCAACCCCTAATATCTATGAATCTATGAATCTATGAATGCAACCAAGTGTGGACCAAGGGTCTTGTCCCCTAGAGTAAAAGGGACCTGCAGAGAAGTTTAGTCCTGTCTGCAGCAGGATGAGTAAATTAGGCAGGTATTCTTATTTTGAAGACAAATCTTAACATCCATTTCATTAAATTTTGGGTGCTTCAGAAGGAAACTTCTGTCTTTATTCTTTAGTTTAAATAGGTGTTCATACAGATAAACATATTTCAAAGATCTTCTAAATTACCTGAATGAGAATAATTTCCCTTGTCAATCAGGTTTATTTTCCTTAGTATTTATAAAGCTGTAATCCTGTTAATGTTCTCATTGTTCAGAAAACCTTCTCTTGTAGAATGGATTGAATTTTCAATTAAAAAATATGTGAAAAATATGCACAACTTTTCATGAAGAATGAGGGAAAGAAACTTATCATTTTGTATTAAGGGTATAAGTAGTGTTTGTGTAAACAACACTTGCCTTGAGAATCTTCCCAGAAGTATCAGCTTTTTGTGCAATTATTATCATGGACTTGCTTGCATCACCACACTGAAGAAATGAGGAATGGTAGTAAGAAGGATGCTGCTGTACAACAGAAGAACTCACTGGACAGAACAAAAGACATTCTGCAGCCAGTGATACATATGGCTTCATAAAGAACTGGTCACTTCATGCCTGCCTTGGGAGAGTAGCAATGAACAGATGAGAAGAAGCCTTCTGATTTTCCTAGTGTGACATACGAATGTTTTGCTATTACTCTGATCATCAGCAAGGAAGACTGTCAATACAGTCTTACTGAGTGTATGGCTCCCTCTTGAGCTATGGAAAAAGTAAGTAGCAATGTGAATGTTCTAAGAGAGCTTTAATGCACTCGGGACCCAGCATATTTTGATAATAACCTAGTCATTAAGAAAACTTGAAAATACCAGTTCACAAACTAAACTAAATAACTCTTTTCTATTCCAGACTTTTGCTCAATTAGAGTAATTTATTTTGGGAAAAAGCCAGAAATAGATAGGGGGAGGAAGTCTGAAAGAAAGCAGTAACAATTAGATCACTTTTGCCTCTGCTTGCTGGGTGGGTTCTCTGAATGTCAGCCTCATTATTCTGGACGTCAACTCCAGGCAGCAGCTCCTAAATACCATTCCAAATGGTGACCTAAATGACAGTCCCTGTTGTACATTCTTTCTCCAGTATTAGTGGCAGGCTGTTGGGAACTTCTTTTAGTTCATAATAAATTTCAGGAGTGCTAGCTTGAGAACAATGTTTGAGGCTTATGCCAACACAGACTGGCAGATAAATACTTTAAATCCACAATTATCACTTCTGAAAGTCTGTAGACTGCAAGTCTTGTTCACTAGTAGGGAAGAGCCCAGATATTCTGAAGTGACAGGAACAACTTACATAAAACTTATATAATGTCAATGTCTCAAGGGCTTTGCATGTCTCTGCTCACCAGAGCAGAGCCCCTCACAAACATTAAAGAAAGCATCTTCATTGTGGTTGCATTACAGAAAGAATCCCTCTGTGAGGTCAGTTGGGATCCAAAACATGGACAAATTAAGTGAACAGACAACAAATCTGTGGCAGTGCCAGGAAATCATGTTGTAATTCTCAGTCCCCAGTTACACCACAAGAGAAATCTTGTACATTTCTGGTAGCAAAAGAGAAGGGAAGAAAAAGAAGTCCTTCACAGAAGCCTCTTCATTCTTGTTTAACATGGATTTTATCATGCATGGAAACAACTGTTTCATTTTCTCATGTAGACTCTAGCAGGCTGTTGAATTAAGCACCCAACAAAATGCTTATACAACATGTAAAGCTGATCTGTTTGAAATGAGTGAGTCAGACTTAGGCCAATTCAAGATGCAGACTGTCTCTTACTAGCAGCTGTGCCTCAAGCATTAACATACCTTCATGTGTCTTTCTCATTTGTTTGGAGTGACAGCCAGTACCTTAGTACCTTCAGCCACAGGAGGATGATATAGCTATAAGTCAGTTATAAGCAGAGAGTAAACCCTTCCTCAATATACTTTTTCTGTTAGTTTAACAAAAAGGTGGCTAGGCAGTCACACCTTGTCACAGGCACTTTGTAGCTTCCAGGGCTGCCTCTCCTAAACCTCTTGTGCTCCAACTTACTTCCATTGCCTCTTGTCCTGTCATTGGATGACATTGAGAAGTCTGGCTCCATCCTCCCTACACTCACTCTTAACATACTGATAGACATTGATGAGGTCCCCCCTCAGTCTCCTCTTCTCCAGGCTGAAGAGCCCCAGCTCTCTCAGCCTCTCCTCAAAAGGGAGATGCTCCACTCCCTTAATCACCTCGGTAGCCCTGCGCTGGACTCTCTCCAGTAAATCTCTGTCTTTTCTGAA
The DNA here is from genome assembly GCA_025447755.1 of Corythornis vintsioides. Lineage (NCBI taxonomy): Eukaryota > Metazoa > Chordata > Aves > Coraciiformes > Alcedinidae > Corythornis > Corythornis vintsioides. The sequence goes on along the minus strand of JAOEGS010009025.1, from coordinate 14,910 downwards.
TTGATGTGCCCAAAATTGGACACAGTACTTGAGGTACTCTTAGATATGTAGTCACACACTGTTAGGAAAACCAAAACATAAGTTTTCAGTGGTGTTTATTTACCACAGCCAACAGAGGGAACAAAAAAGGTGTCAGATAAAGGGAAGCATATATGCCCACATTTGTCTCAGTCATGTAAGCCTTTTTATAGGAGTTAAGATTACCATGATTTCCAGACAAGAATGAAATTTTAGCTGGAATGTGCCCCTGTGCTGAAGGAAGTCAACGTGACTTGTCAAATCTGTTTTGAGCATTGCTCTATGTAAGTGCCATTTCAAAAGATTCATTGGCTATGTAGGCTTTTACTATCAGCATATTTATTTCACCTCCTAAATGAAATCCAATTTGAGGCTATTAATATTAATGTGCTGAGATAATTCTGATGATGAATTAATAAAACACTTGGCCTCTCAATATGCTGTTTGCTCTTACCATTTAATGATGCTCTTAACTGGAAAAAGGAAGAGATAGAGCAGACTCCAGCAGAAGCCTGAAAATTAGAAACCACTTCATTGTTTTTAGCTTGCTGCTTTAATGACAATCAATGGCATTGATTTTGGACTAGGAAAGTATTTACTAAATCTTTACCATGTGCTACAATCTCTATTTAGATTCCTAAAGCATAATCTGTATGTAACACCTGCTTAAAGTACTTCAACTAGTTGAGGAGAACAACTTAAAAAATATTTAATGCATTTTTGTATTTTGAGAGAGATTTTAAGCTGTTTCTTATGTTTGTCAAAAATATTAGGGATTTTTTTTCAAAATATTTCTCCTGCCACTAAAAGCACATCTATACATTAGAAAAATTAGATGGCATGAGCACTCTCATTTCTTTACAAAAATAATTTCAGTTCACTGAACATGTTAGTTCAGATAAGGCTAATTCACCTATTTTATTATGTGAGGATAGATCTCCATTTGAAGTACTGAGTTAAAGTACATTATTTTTACATTAGTCTTCACAGATAGCACACAATCTTAATTGAGAAGAAAATCTAAATAATAGCATATTTCCACAGACAACTAATATAAAAACATATCTGTAGATATCTATAGTGTCATACTCATAATTTAAATATTTTAAAACTGATATGAGACAATACAGAAAACTTTTAATTCTAAGCACACAAATACATATTTGCAAAGTATGAGGTGTACTTTAAAAATTTTAGCATGATGGCAAGCATGAAAGTGCATTCCAAACACACTTCATGTTTAAACCTGGAGTTTTCATTCAAGCCAGATTTCATGTCTTTGAAATGTATCAGATCTTCAGATCCTCTAGATTGTTTAATGTTGTTGTAGTAGTTTATAAAAGTATCAGAAGACAAAGCAGCACAATATTGCTGAGATTAATAATATTATTAATTATGTTCCTGAAACAGAAAAGCTAAACAAATCATTACTTTTAAACTCCTTCAGAGAGAAAACAGAAGATATTTACTGTTGTTGTTTTTTTGATTAAATTATCACACAGAGAATCACACCAAGAAATTATGAGGCACTCAATATGGTAAAAGCCCTGTATATATAGAAAGTTCTCTGATGTGGAAGAGAAATGCTTATCATTTATATAGTTATGCTAATTAAGAATCATGTTTTTTATTATTTGTGACAGGATAAGAGCAAGTGGGTGTAGGTGGTAAGGGAGACGGGTGCTCTCATAGAGTACCAATTTCAGAATTTATAATTTCTTTAGAACTAATATTCATTATCAAATATATCTTATAACTTGCGTGAGGCACAATGTAGTGGTCATTAATTTCCTTCACTGGAAGTGCTCTGAGCCTTTTCTTTCTGCAAACAAGTATCCTTTCTCCTGTTAGATATACCCAGTTGTCAATATATTCTTGCTACTTCTCTAATCAGGTTGGCACACAAGTTCTTCAGTTACAAATTTGTGATTCACATTTCATATGAAGAATAAATTCCAAACATGGTTTTGCTCACAACTTTCCCTTACATATAGTCTTGGTGAAAATTGCAACTTTGAAGAAGGCTTTAATCTTCAAACAGTACAAAAAGGACATTGAGGTTCTGGAGCAGGTGCAGAGAAGGGCAACAAAGCTGGTGAAAGGACTGGAAAGCCTGGCCTGTGAAGAGAGGCTGAGAGAACTGGGTTTGTTTAGTCTAGAGAAGAGAAAACTGAGAGGAGATCTTATTGCCCTCTACAATTACCTAAAAGGAGTTTGTAGTGAAGCTGGTATTGGTCTCTTCTCTCAAATTAGTAATGATAGGATGAAGGGAAATGGCCTCAAGTTGCATCAGGGGAGGTTTAGATTGGATATTAGGAAGAAATTCTTCACTGAGAGGGTAGTTAGGTATTGGAACAGGCTGCCCAGGGAGGTGGTGGAATCACCATCCCTGGAGGTGTTTAAAGAACAAATAGATGTGGCACTTGAGGATATGATGTAGTGGTTAGAGAAATGCTAGGACAAAGGTTGGACTTGATGTCCCTGGAGGTCCTTTCCAAACATATTGATTCTATGATATGTTTGTCCATCACTCTGATGATCATGATCCTAAGAAGAGTTTCATATGTGCTTGATTTTATGCAGTTCAAACAGTCCTGTCAAAACCAGAGTGACACTCTCACACCTGTAAGTTATTCAGAACTAAAGTCATAACATAAATCAGCTGACTTGACTAAGTGATCTGTTACTCCTATATCCCCGACAATATTATTTCTAGGAAGTATACCTACTTTTAGTCACTCTTGGAATACTTGTATGACCATACTTTGTGTGAAAGTTCTGGCTTCTGAGAGGAAAAGGAAATAGAAGAATCTGAACACCTTTAATTTGAATATGTTTCTAAAAGGCTGATTTAAGAGGCTACTTTATTATTTTCTTTCTATCATAAAACAGATAACATCGGTAAATTTGCTGAAAGAAAACAAATTTTTTTTTTTTAAATATATGATTAAATGTCAGGTAACATTTTTAAATATGCTCAATCATAATAGGCTAAAAGATTCTTATGTTTCAGTTGAAATATATTTTCTTAAGCAGCTACAGTGATGTTTCATAGTTAGATAATCTAGGTCTTCAGTACCTTAAACTTTTGATAAAGTGAGAGCAAAGAGTACTCAGTGCCTCAAAGGATAGGTCAGTGTTTATAAAACAATGTGTGAGAATCAGTTTTTGTCTTGTTTTTCTTAGACATAATTTGATGGTTTACGTTTGAAAAGAAAAAAAAAAAAAAGTGTAAGCACACCCCAGCATATTGCTTCTATCACTGGTGTGTATAAAATGCTTCCTCTATGCTTTTAAGGTGATGAAAAGGACAACTAGCTTGTGTCTAAATCAGGAGAGCTTGATATGATGTTAAAGCCTTTGGCTAAACATAGATTGACTTAATTCTTTCAATAATGAACTTTGGTCCAGAGCATTTAACAACCACAAGAGGAGAAACCCAATATAAAAGGGAAAATCTCCTCATTCTGGTTTTCTTGACTCTGCTGCAGGCAAAACATAGAAATATTTTTTTTAATCGAGATTCTCTGCAGCAGCCTGTTCCAAATGCCAGTATCCATCACTGATGACTGGATCAATAGTTCTGTTTTGGCCCCAGTCTCCTACGAGAGATGGCATGCCATCAGTGACAGACAAATATCACAGTTAAGCAAAGTATCCAGCCAGACCTAGTAACATTTTTATTGATTTTTGTTGTGCAAATAATGTCTTTTTGGGCTGAATAAATGGCTTTGAGCCAAACAGTCATTGTTTATGATTCCAAAATGCAATAAAGGGACAGGAAATATATTATAGCCTATGTCTCAAGGCACACAACATAATCATCCTTTGGTGGTGAAAAACTATCCAGCTGAAACCATGAGTGCATATTTATCCATGCTTAAAGGTACCTGTAGGACTTGCAAATCTTACACAAAATGCCCTGTTAGGAAACAGATGGTATTGCCCTTTAACCTATTGAATAACTAGTAGAAAACCAAGCAAAAAATAAGCACTATATTTCTTCAATCAATATTTCCCTTTGAATGAAATATCAAACTTGCCAAAATGGCATTAGGATGCTTTGAAAAAAGGACAAATCAAAAAAATACCCCGACAGTTTTTCAAATGCTACAAAATTATATTCATATTAGTCCAGAAACAATGTTTGTTGGTTTTTCTCTTCTTTTTTTCTTTTGTCACATCTGTGTATATATATATATATAATCATATTATTTATCTTTTTTTATTATTTTATTTTGTTCATAAAATCATTATTTAATCACATATGCTAGCAATAAGAAAAAAAATCACGTTATGGTTCTATCTATGCACTATATCTGAAACCTTTTGCAGGATCCTTTTCTGGATATGAGTCATATCCTTTCCTGGATATGAGTCTCATATATCCAGTATATTTAATGAGCAATCTCTTTTAGTCTTAGCAAATGTGCAGTGGCCATGTTTTCTAGACATAAAGGTATCATAAATATTCTCTTTCAGTGATAGTGTTGTTAGAAACACAAAACAGCAGCAGTGAAGGTCTGAAGAAAGAAATACTCTTATAATTGCCACACTATGATGAAATGTTTTAACAGGTTTGTTGTTGTTCTGAACTACCTAGAAATAAACTGTATTAGCTCATATTATTTCAACACTGGTAAAAGTATTTTGTCTTCATTGAACAACCCTGTGCTTTCATGGAAAATATCAATAATTCAAACATCCTTCAGAAAAAAATCAAGAATATTTATCCTTACTCCAGAAGATTCCATTCATCTCTAGGAAAATACTACAGTAATCAAGTGTCATCATAAATCCTGTCTCTCTCCTACATCTTTAAATTCCAAGCTTTTATAAATGCTCTCAGGACAGTCCTAAATACATTTTTGAAGGTTTTTGAAGTACAAGACAAAGGCTGTTCCTAAGAAATTATGCAGCAAATCTGGAGGTTTATTTGCAACATTTTGAAAACTAAACTGCAGAAAATAGAGTGGAAGTCCATGGGAAAATTTAAGAGAAAATATGGCTGTATTAGTCTATATTTGTTAATATACATTATTTCTACTGTAAAACAAAAGCTCTAATTTTCTTCCCAATAAACCAGGTGCAAAAATTTTTATTTTCTTCATCTCCCCAGAGAGGTTGTTGTTTCCTTCTCTATAGACTTTCAAAAAAGACCCTTCTGCATCTGTTCCTGCGTGGCCTGCCGTAGAAGTTCCTGCACTGGCAGGGGTTTGGATTCAATGATATCCTGAGGTCCCTTCCAACCCCTACCATTCTATCATTCTATGATTCTATTCTATTTGTTTGTTTTTTTTTTTAAATTAAATTTCCCACAGTCTCAACCCTGAAAATACTTCACCTATGGTCAGAAATTATATATATGAATACAGCTTTTCTGAGTCAGAACTTCTCATGAACCCAAAGTTACTCCCATATCTAAAGGTTAATGAAGGTAGAAAGTGAAAAGAATAAAATAAGATTGATATTTGACATATTTAGCTATCTCTCTTAGCAGGAGATGTATAGTCCTCTGAAGATGTCTGTTGCTTTCAAATAGCTACAAGAGGAATCCAGAACTCCTAGCTTAGGATGAGATGTCTATCCTATTTTGGGATATCTAGGTTAAGATAAATTAAGACCTGTTGTCTTTGTCACTTTTGTGTCAATTTGTTACTTTTATCAGTCAGTTTTAGGCTGCAGATGCAGTGCAGATAGTGGTCTATGTGTCCTTTAAGGCTGAATTGGGCAGGATTTCAGACACATAGTTTCTTTGTATTTTCAGCTGTCAACTATCCTGAATAGTCTGTTTGCTTACTTGGGAGACTCACTTTAATTTTAACTCAGAAAGCTGATAACTAAAGATAGGTATTTTCATTTCTGTTGTTAGATGTTCAGATGCTTTATTGGATTTAGCCTGAAATGTAAGATTTGTTTGAGCTGAAATCAAACTAAGAATCAGGTGGAAGTATTTTGACCTGTGTATTGTATTGAAAATATGTATGCTTCTTTTCTGAGTTTAGAGGGTTTCAAGACTGTTTTGAAATTCTAATCTCAGTGTAAATTGGGACATTAAACCATGAAGTATGAAGCTGTCAGAAAACATTTCAGTGTGTAATCAGCCAGGTTACCAGTTCTTTGAAGTAGGTACCCTTCAGTAAGCTCCAACCCATAGTGAATCATTTCCCAATCCAGAGGAGCAGTCCCACATAAAACCAAAGCTGAGTATTAAGAGATCTGTAACTGCTCCTCCTGCAGACCCCATGAACATATGTTCACATGCTTGACACAAACTGTTTGTACCAATAAAACCCAGGCCATTGTCATGCTAAGGAAATTCAACCCTCCCTGCAGACTAAGCCCTGTCTATATTGGCTGGTCAGGCACATCTTCTCCTGCAGGAGTTGAATCCCACCAGCTAAGGTTTCAAGAGGACAAATAAATATGGTGTAACTGGATAGCATGTAAAATGTTCTGCAAAGACTAGTCACCTGGGTGTTATGAATTGTTTAGATACTAGAATGAATCTTGTTAGAGCATGAAATCACCTTCACTGATGAGGCTAAGAATAATGGAATAAAAATGGTTTGTTCATAATCCTCTTATTACAGATATTGTTTTGTTTTTAGGTAAGAACCCTTCCACCCATTACTACCAATTGAGGACTATAATTTAAAGTATTTCTTTAATAGGAAATGCAGCAAGGTAAAAAGGCAATTGACATCTGAAGCCAAGACTGATGTCATCAACCCACTGGCAATATTTTATAGCAGTTAGAGTAACAGTAAAACAGAGGATCTCATACTTGCATGTCTCTTTTTTTTCTTTCCAACAACTTCTTCTCTGGTGATATCTAAGTTTCTCATCCATTTTGTAGAAGAAATTTTCAACACATCCACAGGTAAGTTACACAGAGTGCTTAACTGACACTTGGAGATGTGTGAATTACAGATTTGCAATGGACTTTATTATCTGGATGGAGGGAAAGGCTGATCAGGAGTAGGTAAAATCAGGAATAAGCAAACATGAGGTCTGCTCAGATGCACATAACCAGCACAGACCTGGATATGGAACAGCTAAGATTTTCATAAGACAGGCTTCCTGGAGGAAACAGCATGAACCAGTGGACAGGCCCTAACAAAGCAATCCAGATGCCTTGTGATCTAGTGCTAGTTTTCCTAAGTTTTCCATATGATCTGGGGAAGTCACTCCTCCTCTGGACCTTAATTTCAGTCTACAGATGCTTAGAAGGACACAATCTACAAAGTAATGTCATATCTTTCTGAAATGCTCATTTTCAGAACTATGATGGCCACAAAGTATTAGGTGACTAATAACAGTCAGTTTAAGAGTGAACAAAATTATATGCTTGATAGGCAAGTCTCCAGCTTTGTCACTGCCTGAGCTCTGGTTTTCTCTTATCATAAATATCTGATTGTCTTTTTCACTGAGTGCATTTAGTACAGGAATTATTCTGATGCTCCATATATTAACATTAGATTTTAAAAGACTGTACTAGGAAAAGGAGAAAAGTGAGATTTCTGTCCTATGTAGTTTTTGATTGCTTTTTATAATTTCTGAATAAGTTTGTCTTTGAAAAAAAAAATCCAGATAGTCAATATTTAAACATAAACAAGCTGCAACATTTTTTATTAAAAGTAATGAATTCTATAAGACATCTTGATCTGAAACAGAGTAGGTCATGACTGTACCTCCTCTATTGTCTCTGTAATATAATAAAGATGTGATTTTAGAATATGAAGCAAATAGAAGCAATCATATTCACAGTGAACATCACAGCCACAGGTCACAAACCAGAAAAAGATAAATGAGGCAGTAGCAGCATTAGCTATTAGTGCACAGCTTCTGCAAAGTCCCTGACAAGATCACTGTCTTACTAGAGTGCAATAAAGTCCACACTGTTGTGTGTCTTCAATGATACAACAGATACTCTAGATAAACTTCTTTCTCTAAGGTGAATAAGTCCAATACAAGCTAGAGGTTCATTGACTGTAAACTGCATGGTTTCTCTGAAGATTAGGAGCTTTCAGAGAAAGTCATAGGTTGGTTGAGGAAACCCTGATCATTATGGAAAAACCATCTCAGTGACTTTGGGTTTTCTCTGATACTCATGCTCAGGGAAGGACATTTAATTAGAGCAGCAATACATTCACATTATTGCATATGAGGGAGAGTTCCATCTCCACACTTCCTAGCTATTTAAGCCATGCTGAAGTACTTAACCATTTGATCTCAGTATCATCTGGAGACCAGCTGTCCTGACAGCTCTCCCACTCCCCATGTGGTCTCTGCACCCCATATGTTTCCTGCCCTTTTTCCCACATGCCTTGATCTCCTTGTATCTACAGATACCCAGATTCCAGCTCCCTTACTTACCTTAAAAGTTATCTGGGCATGGTAAAAAAGGTGGTTTCCACCTCCATTTTGTCCTTCACAGGTATCTGGACAAGCTTAGTGCCAGTTTGTCATGGCATTACAACAAAATTAGCATTTCTGGAAACTTCTTGTCTTGCTCAGTAAAATAAATCAAAAGTGGAAAAAATGAAAAAAAAAATCAGAAGAGAGAAGATTTGTGATTAGGATTTGTGATCATCCTGATAAAGTACTTATTGCCTGGAAAAAAATATTGGGGGAATATATGGTTTCTAAGGGCCAGTGACTGTCTTTCTACAAATCAAAAGACTGATAACAGCAAAAGGTTGGTCACCAGACAGAGTACGTCCTTTACCTTTTTCTGTCTGATTCTTCATCAGTGACTTGAGGTCTCTGTAGATGAGTGTGTTTCACTATCTTAGAATGTGGTCTTTATTATAATCTTAGTATTATAATATATAATCCAACATAATATTGTATCTGATTCTATCCATGTGACTTTAAATTCATTTTTTCTCAAAGGCTTTATGATCATTTCAGTTTTCTCTAGTAATGTAAACTAAACTAAAATATATTGTACTGTTTCCAAACACCTCTTATGTTATATTTTATATATTGCATTTTTTATTTATTGTAATAAATCATTAATATGGATAATAAAATGATTCTTCATTATGAGACAACTTTATGTGTGTCACTTTCACTTGATTATGATCAAGGTAGAAACAAGGTTTATACTACATATTCCCCATCTGAACTCTTAATAACATTCCTTGAGAACAAAAAACCCACATTTTTGCCAGGACAACACTCTACTAGCTTCTCAGCAACGCTTATCACTGGAGAAGAACTATTTGCAAAATATTTTTTAAAATGCACATGGACTTATAGTTATCTCAGTAGAGTCCTTTGTTTACTTGGAGATAGACATATTCTTCTCTTCTTACATCAACCTTATGTTAATGCACAATCACACCTTTTGTTCTGGAATATTGCCTCAGGTTGAGAAAGCTGTAGCTAGCATTGCATTGCTAGCAATGCAACCACCTTAATGAGATAAATGTTTAAAAATAATAAATCACTGTAGACAGCACTTGGAAAATGTTCCATTCAACTCTGCTCTTCCGGATTAGACCCTGAGATAGCAAAGCATGGAGCACATGCATATTTTCAAGCATGATAGAAGTTTCATTTACTTCAATGAATTGGTGCTCAAGAGTTTTTCTGAATCAGAACTTGCATCCTTACATCAGTAACTAAGTCAGGATCAGGCTAAAAATCTAGAGATAAAGTTCAGGATAGGGTGAGGAATCCTGCTCCCACCGAGTTGTGCAACTTGATGAGGCTTTTGGGACATGAGGGAAGTCAAGGATTGCAACAGGTTGCCCAGAGAGGTTGATCAGTGTCCATTTATGAATTAAGAACAAGGTGGATTAAGCCTTGAGAAACATGGTCTCACCTTGCAGCTTTGATCAAGAGGTTACACTGTAGAATTCCCAAGAGGCTTTACAATCCAAACAACTAATTATCCTATAACCTTATAAACATAAGGATGCTAAAATTTAAAAAAAATTTTAAAAAATTAAAACTTTAAATTGAATGGATTTATCCATTATTTTACTTCTCACAGACAATAATGTTATCATGTTTCTCAAAAATATATAACAAGGAAACATCAATGACATAGATTTAAGATGTCATCAAAGTTTTGGCCTTGACTTCTGGCATTTGTTGCCTAGTGGTTCTGTCTCTTCTGCCTCATGATTATTGAAGACACTTGCTCATAAGTATAATGTTTTCAAAGACACAAATTAGCTGGAAATTAACTGGAAAAGAGGATCAGAGTTTTCAAACCTGATGAAGATTTTATCAGTACAACAAAATAATAAAACAATATGATCCTTGTGTGGGAACAAACAAAAGGTTATTTCAGCAACGTATAGCTGGTCATGAAGTTGAAAATATTTTCTAAATGGGTGTCTGTGACCACCTTCTACTTACATAAATATTGAAATATAATGTTTATTTATATATCAAAATATTTTTCTAGGTCTTTTTTTTCTTGAATGTAATGTAAGTAAAATGACAGAACGTAAAACTTTGCAGAAGAGAAAAGGACTTTAGCACTGAGAGGAACCTGAAAAAAGTAAAAAACTCTTTACAAAACTATTGCAATGATATTGTCATAGTAGCCTATTCCTCCTGGACTGTGATTATAGGAATCAGGGAGTGAGTAAAGCAGTTGTGAGGATTTTTCTGGGTTATCTGGCTTTGAAAGGATCATGTTCAAACCCTGAAAAGATAAAAGAGAGACTATACAGAATGTAAGCTGGACCGTTAAACATTTCCATATGACAAACTTCTCTCCTGAGATATGACCTGCCTGTAGATTCCCCAGTTTGCAGATCTAAAGGAACCAGGCCCACCCGTGCCTGCACTAAAGAGAAGAAGCCAGGTCTGACTAGCTTTTGAAAACTACTTTAAAATTCTTGCCAGAAAAATACCTCAATAAAAAAGGAAGATATATCCATAAAACATTCAAAAGAAAATCCCATGAACCAGGATTTTTAGAAAATAATTAATCTAAAAATGATTGCAAAAACAATATCCTATGTAGGCATTTCTTAAAGAAATAGTTGCCCTCTGTAGAAGATATTTATTTTTCCTACAGTTTACTGGTAAATTATGTCCTTAGGCAGTTATCATGACATTTATGCACATGCATAACTCCAAGCACATGGCTAGTTTCATAAACCACAATGAAACTATCTGCTTTCTTAAACACATGTATAAGCATTTGCAGAACTGAGATGCATAGTCCTAAATCAAAAATTTATCTGCCAACAATAATTACACTGGTGGGGTAGAAAATTGGAGGCATAAGTAGTCAGATGTAGATGTTTCTCCTTTATCTAAAGAATGATTCTCCACTATACTGCTATAATCTCAACAAATGCTAGAACCTGATCTCACCTTCCATCACCATAGCAAGTCAGAGCCTTAGGTAAGTCACAGGAAAATCCTGCTTTAGCAGGGAGTTTGGACTAGATGATCCTCAGATGTCCCTTCTAACCATTACCATTCTGTGAAATCATGGTGTATCTTTAATTTCTGCAGGTCTTTCTCCATTCTGCCATCTCAAAGCCCGTGGAAACATATCTTTTGAAATGTCTGTTCATGTACCAAACTTGATAGAAATTTGATAGCACTTACAAAATACATTAGAAAGAAGTAAAGATACCCAGACTTTACAAAACATAGTTCTTCAGGAAACTGGTCTGATAAATCTGCTATTTTCATATTACTAAAAACATCACTGTGAATAGTCGATCTAATCTTCCCTAGCTCATTTATCATTACCATGTGCTTTTATAAGTCATTAGAGTACAGCTTGCTTAGATCAATTGAATTAATTGAGTTTAACAACCATTATTAAATTGTCAAATTACAATTTAGCCTAGTAGACACCTCAGCCATCTTTCAAAGTATTTATATTTTTCATATAAAGATGAGTTCTTCCTATTCAAGATTTCATGCTCTCAGAACTGAGCAATATAGACAAAGATTTCTTACCAGAGGAACATCAAGCACATGCATCCAAACATTAAAGAATGGCACCATTTTTGCTCCTACAGAGAAATAAACCCCAAAGTTTAAAACTTCAAGCATTTCAGACCAAATGATAATTTGAGGCCTGGAGCATGGAATGTGATTCCAGGCTTTTGAAACTTCATGGAGATGGAGATAAGTCTCCAAAAGTATGTCTAAAACCAATGGAACAATTGTAGAAAAGACTTCTTAGTCACATGTGCTATAGAAAGATATAGTCAGCTGAAGCAAAAGCTTTTCTATAATGATGGAAAAAAATGAGAGTTATTGAAACTGAATATATATCTATTTATCAGTGTATTAGAGATCACTTTGCCATGAATAATAAACAAAGCCAGTTTTAAATGCTAGAACAAAACTTTACCAAATACTTTTACTAATAACACCTTTTTATTAACAGGTTTTGCAAAATTTTAATTATTTGCATTGCATAAAAAAACCCATTAATTCTTTACATATCTATATCCTAGCTGTGAATATATAAATTAGATGTATACATAATTACAGAGTCTCAATAGCTCTTTTGGGAGAGAAGTTGGAATAGAAATGGACTAGTTTTCTGTCTTGTCCAATTTTCCTTGCTTTTGCCAGATTTTTAGTGCTATCTACACCCCTCTCAAAGGGGGTCGTCCCCATCTAGCCCTTGTTTCTGTTCTGTCTCCAAATTCTTGTTTTGTGTTTCTGGCCTTCCACTACATATATCTTTTCCCTTTTGATGGTCTCATTGTAAAATGTTTATACATTGTGTCTAACTATGCCATCACTATTTTGAAAAAATCTTGGATGATGATTAAGTCACCCAAGGGAGAAGAAAATTAATAGTCTATTCAAATAGGAACTACTATATTGACCATCCATTATGCACATTAGGTCTAGAATAAGGTTCTCCTGGACCCTTTTGTGACTAAGCCATTAACAACCTGCTCCTGCTTTTGTGAGGAGGCAATGAGCATTTAATGAGTATCTTAGGGCTCTGCAGCCTTATACAGGAATTGTGCTGTTCCTCTCAGGATTTAATCCAGGGTTTTAATTTCTGTCCTATCAACCCTAGAACTAAGACTACTATATGACAAATTTGGAAGTTTTATCTATTTGGTCAAATTAGGATGACAGTTCAATATTTTGGAAAAGGGAATATTGAACAATCCAATAAGAAAATAGAATTCATCTTCTATCTTTCACTTCTTAATATTACAGTAGGAAACTGGAAAATACGGTACCCACGTTATACCTTACCAGCAGCTACTCAGTCAAAGCAGAATTCATAGCAGATAGAGACAAATCATCTGATGGCAGAGTTTAAAAGAAACCTGTTACTATGACAACAGATAGGGTCAGATAACAAAATGAACAGACACTTTTGATCTTCAAAAAATTCTTTTTCCTTTGCTCTCTCCTCTGTTATCTGGACCACTCCATCAAACACCTAGAAGATAACAGAGTTGAAAACCCAATCGACCTTCAAGGAAGACCAGACAAGTTGGAAAGTCTATGGAAAGGTTACTATGACAGAGAAAATACTTATGATTATATTTTCTCTATGTGTGTATGTATGTGTACATTTATATGTGTGTATTTTACCAAAGTAACAGAGTACAGTTCAAAAGGTTTTACAAAAGCCTCTAACATGAAAATGTTGAGGTATTTTCTTTTTATAATGACACTCAAGGAAAGGAAATAGCATATGATGTGACCTGAAATTATTTGTTAAATAATAATATTGTGCAGTTAGCATACTGGGGGGTTACAAAAAAAAAAAAAAATTAAACAAAAGAGACGATTTAGCACTTTTATATTTCGGAGCAGTAATTTATTGTTCATGTCTTACCAAAAAGATTTTCAGAGGATGTATGCTGTATCTAAGGAAGAACAGAGCATTATTAGAGAAAAAAATACATATGGGCTACATAGTATGTACTTCATGAATATATCTATGATTTAAGCTAAAAAGAAAAGTCCAATACCATTTTTCTCTCAGAACTATTCATACAGGAAAAGCAATTTCTAATTTTAGACAATGAGTGTTTCTAGGTAGTAAATACACATCTAGTACTTGCTGGTTTTTTCTTTAATATTCTTCCATTTAAGAAAACTCTTAAGAAATTATTTTTAGATAATTCAACAAAGTTCTGAGATAAAAAAAACTCATAAAGGGCCACTGTTTGGTAACTATTCAAATTGCCTTTTTAACAAAATAAAAGTATGCAGGTGAATATTATACTGTATGTCAATAACTGGAAAAAAAAAAAAAAAGATGTGTTGAAACAAGCTAAATAATTGCCTAACATTACTTGTACTAATGACCATAAATATCTACTATGCTAATTTTTCCCTGCACTTTTAATTACAGATCAATAATACTTTGCAGTTGACATTTAAAAATGCTGAACTGCATGTAGAAACACAGACAATAAAAATATACAATGTGGTACTGAATTTGCCAAATCAATAAACTTTGCCATTTAACAAACTGTAGCATGTAAACAATCACCAAGATTAGCAAGTGTAAAAGACTAGAAGCATGCTTCAAGTGCTTAACTATTAATAACACTAAGCTTCTGTTTGTTGACAAAATTCCACTTCTTTGAAAAATCAGATGTTCTTTTTGTATATTTGCTTCATTTATGCATACCATCTCAACTGTTTGAATTTAACTGAACCAAAACCATGCTGCTGCTGGTGCTGCTGTTTGGCCAGGTGTCTGCAGGCAGTGCTCAGGGTTCTGGTCTGAGCCCATGGGCCTTAAAACACTGCCTGGGGAAACATCTGTCTGTTGTAAACCCCAATAAAACATCAAGCTGAAATAAATTTATTTTTATTTTTTTTTAGAAAGGCTTTTGACACAGTCTCCCATAACATCCTTGTGGAGAAGCTCAGGAAGTATGGGATAGAAGAGCAAATAGTAAG
>JAOEGS010009019.1:0-20432 GCA_025447755.1 Corythornis vintsioides | reverse complement strand
CTTGGTCTAGGTGATCCTGCTCAGGCAGGGGGGTTGGACTTGATGATCTTCTAGGTCCCTTCCAACCCCTAATATCTATGAATCTATGCATGTGCATGTGTGTATGCATTTGTATGCATGGATGTGCATGTTCCTGCATGGGCGTGTGTGTGCATATATATGCATGTATGTGCATGGCTGTGTGTGTGTGTGTGCATGTGTGTTCATGGGTGTGTGGATATACATGCTGCCTCAGGCATGAGAGCACCCCCTAAGCACCCTGTCCCTGCACCACCCTGTGGGGTGTTATTTTGTGGAGCCTGGGGCCAGGTGGGGTGCTCCCCACTGGTCATCCATGCCCCTGGCAATGCCACCCTGCTTGGGGACCCATTCCCTGTTCCTCCGGGGGGGCCATGAGCCTGGTGGCCATGCCCAGGGTAGGGGGTGTGCCCCAGGGGTCAGATGGGGAGCTGCTCTGTGTCCTCAAAGGCTCAGCTGCCAGAACGTGGCTCCTGCTGGGGTGCAGAGGGGTTCAGGGCTGGTTTGGGTGCAGTGCACCTTCCTCTCCCTTTTCCCCTTAAGCTTTAACCCTTTGCTGCCCACCCAAGATCCAGCCACATGAGGAAAGGACATCTCCAACCTCAGCTGGACAGGTGTCTTTAAAGGGGGACATTTGAAGGGCTCATTTGAAGAGCAGCTTTGCCAAGCATCCCCAGCAGAGCCTGCCCAGTGGTGTCCAGTTCATCCCAGTGCTAGGGGAGGCCAAGCTAGTCCCCAGCTCCCAGAAGCCACTTTGGCAGAGCCATGTCCCTGCCCCTGCCAGGCTCTGCTCCACCTGGGATGTGCTGTGATGCTGCAGCAACACTGGTCCTGCAGATCCAGTAGGCCATGGATGCATCGAGAGGACAGTGAGCAGGAAGGGCATCGCTCTTGGATGGGAGCCAAGCAAACTGTGCAGCAAAACCTGTGCAGGATCTGACCTCCCCACTGCCAGATCTGCTGATTCTGCTGGCCACAGCTTGGCCTATTTAAAGCATCACTCTCATTTTCACATGATTTCGAGGGTAATGAGGAAAAGGAGCTCTGGCTGTGCACGCTGGGACAGGGCTCTCTGCAAGCCAGGGGCTGCCAGGGTGCTGTTTCTGGAGCCCTGGTCTCCCCACCATAGTGATATGAACTGCAGGCAGCAAACACAGGCAACTGGAGGGAAGGATCAGGTCAAGGTGTTCACTGGGTGATAAGGGCTGGGGGTTAGACCTGGAGCTCACAGCTTGTTTCCCCCCCCTAGTTTTGCTCTAATAGGTGCCAGAGCTGGCCCTGATCCTATGGGAGGTCAGGATAAGAACTGTCTTGGCCTTGTCTGTGCATGAGTGGGGCTGCTGCTGGTGCTGGAGATGCTTCCGAGGGCAGGACACAGCCAGTCCAGGCTGCTGGACCAGCTTGAGCAGCTTACTGTGGCTTCTGGAGTCCTTCTGAGAGTGAGATTCACCTTCTGCCCTGCTTCAAAGGGGCTAAAACTGGACCAGGGCTGCACTGGCCGGGCTGTGACCTCTCAGTGCGTGTGGACTGCACATGCCTGTGGGGCTGTGACCCACACGCTGGTGCTCCAGGGCTGTTGCCTTTGTGGCCAACCCCTGCCATTGTACTGGCCCTGCTTTGGGCTGGGTGATGGCTGTGGTGGCACAACCGGTCGAGGGGGGTAGGCAGGGGCAGGATCTGCCTCTCCCAGTTGGTTTCACCCAGACAAGCCTCGGGCTCTGTGATCCTCGGGCATTATCCGGGACATGGGCAAAACTGCACTGCCTGGTTTGTCCCCCTGTCAGGGTGTCCTTGTGGAGGTCACTTGCCCTGTGGTGCCCACAGTGGCTGCACAGGCTGGTTGGGTGATAGGGAGGGTCTGTGTGTCCCGAGGGATTGGGCAGGGAGGGTTGGAGCTTGGCTGGGGGTGTGGAGCTGCTGTGGCATTGCTGGACCCAGTCCCTTCTTCCCCACATCTTGCCCAGCCCCATGTCTAGCCTGGTCTTGGGGGTTGTCTGGGATGCCCAGAGCCCTTTCAGTGCCCTGCCCATGCAGAGCCACTGCTGCAGAGCCCCTTTATCTCCTTGGGCAGCCACCACGTGTGGCTTAGTCACTGGCATGCTGGGGAGGGCACCCGGAGGCTGAGAAACAGATGAAGTCTGTGATCAGAGGTGCTGGTGCTGGGGCTCCTGCTGAGCCAGGCGTTGGTGGGTGCTATTGGCACCCCTCCATGACTACAGAGCTGCTGCTTTTCCCCTGTCATTGTCAGGAACCAGGGGGACATGGTGGAGCTTGTGCCAGCCATGTAACCCTGTCTGCTTGGGGACTGGTGCCACTGCATGGTGCCAATTGCAGTGTGTGGGTCTCAGTGTGACAGGGGCCAGGGTGGTAGCACCCAGAGCAGTATGAGGGTGTTGGTTCTGGGAGCTCAGTGGTCCCAAAGCAAACACCAGGCTTGGGGTAAGCATTGTGTGTAGGTGGCTGGGGACAGCCAGCAATGCCCTGTGAGGTCCCTGTGTGTGCACCCAGCTCACTGGTGCTGGTGTCTGAGCCCACACTCAGGATGGGGGGCAGTGGGGTGGGAGCCAGCTGAGCACCATCCCTCCCTCACCTCACCATGGCCGGTGGGCAGCTCAGCTACAGGGCCAGAAGGGTGCAGGGGACACAGCTCCCTGCACTGCCACTTGTCCCCAGACCCCTCCAGCTCTTGGCTAAATGTACAGTTGAAATGGCTCATGGAGGGACAACTGCTTGTGGGTGCCCTTGGTTGTGCAGCCACTGATGAGGTGATGGGGGAAGGTGATGTGATGCTCTCCATAGCCCCTTTTCTTCAGCCTGGTGTAGGAACCAGTGGGTGGCTTTGTTGCCTCCCATGTGGGGCATGTCAGGGTGCTGTGGGTGGTGTGGGGGTCTGGGTATCTATTGGCATCATTAAGCATGTAATTGCCATCCTTTCCCATTCCAGAGGCTGGAAGCCCTCTGCTTGGAGGCCAGGCTGGGAGAGCTGAGGGGGATTCAGCTTGGAGAGAAGGTTCTGGGGAGACCTTCTGGGGGCCTGTCAGGGCTTCAAGGGGCCTGTCAGATGAGGACAGAATTTTTAGCAGGGCCTGTTGGAATGATGGTTTAAAGCTAAAAGAGTGAGATTTAGACTGAAGAAAAGGATGAAACTGTTGCTGCTGAGGGTGGTGAGACCCTGTCCCAGGCTGCCCAGAGAGGTGGTGGCTGCCCCATCCCTGGCACCATCCCAGGGGAGGTTGGGGGGACTCTGAGCAACCTGCTCTGGGTGCAGATGTCCCTGCTCCCTGCTCACTAGGTGACCCTGAACAGTCCCTTCTAACCCAAACCAGTCTGTATGATTCCCATCCTCTGTACCCAAGCAAAGCCCAGCTGTACCACTGCTTCCAGTCCAGGTCTTGCCGAATCCGGTGTCACCTTGTCTCACCTCTTGTCAGGCTGCTGGCCACCTCCTCCTGACCTCCCCATATGTTCCTGCCCTTCTTGCTTCCCGGGGGCTGAGCCTGGTGACTGGTAGGGCAGCCAGGGACAGTGCCAAGGGGGGCACCAGGCAGGGAGCATCATTGGCCCCCCCCAACATCCCCTCTGCTCCCCAGAGGGACCTGCTGAGCTGGGAGCGATTGAGTCACCTTGACTATTTAACTGCAAACCGCTTTGTTTCAGTGTCTGCAAGTAATAAACTTTTGCTTTTCCATTTACTTACAACCTCCTAATTGGCCCCTGTCGTTAATCAGGGAAGAATGAGTGACTAAGCCGTCTCGCCTGCCTGGGGACTGCTGTGGGGGAGGGCTCTTTTTTTTTTTTTTTTTTTTTTCCCATGAACTGAAAGGAAATGAAACCTCAAAACGTCCTTTTAAATCTCAGCTGTCAGCATCGCTGCCCAGAGCCCCGGCCAGAACCCTGCCGTGGTGTGGAGCCGGGAGTTGCGACAGAGGTGCGGGGTGGGCGCGGCCGCCAGCTCCTTTTCCAGGGGAAAATGCCAAAATCAGGGGTGAAGAATTTCTTGGCGTCTCGTTCTCCGTGAAAAAAAAACCTAAAAAAACAACAAAACAACCCGTTGCTTGAACGTAAAGGAATTTTCAGCCCCAGCCCCGGCTCCCGTCGCGGCATCTCCTCGGGGTGGTGTTTTCCCCCCCCGGAGCTGCTCATCCCGCGGGAATTTGCAGCATCCTGGAGGGAGCTGCTGCTTCCCTGCCGGCTTGGCTGCGAGCGTGGCTCCGGGGAGGCTGCTGCTGAAAGGTTTTGGCTCCTGCCGAGCTGCTCTGGGGCTGGTGGGAGGGTCTGTTTTGTCTGGGTTCGTGCCCCCAGCATCGCGCTGGCTCCTGCACTGGGGATGCGTCGCCAGCATCACCCATCTCCGGCTTCAGCCGTCGGAAAAAAAGTTGGAGGAGACTCCAAGTCTTCCCTTTTCACAGGCTCTGGGGCAAAGTTGAGAGCAAAATTCAAAGTAGAGGCCCCCACGTGCCAAAGGCGGCTCTGGGAAAGTGGTGTCCCTGGACCAGGGAGGGATTGTGATAGGGTTTCTGGTGCCAGGAGCCCCGTGTGGGGTCTGGAGCTGGGGTGGGGAGAGGGCAGGGTGCTGTGTGGGGCAGGGTGCACATGGGGCAGGTGTTGCTCCATGGGGCAGGATGTGTATGAAGAGGGTGCTGCCGTTGGGCAGGGTGTGCAGGGGTCAGGGTGCTGCATGGGGCAGGGTGTGGTGTGGGTCTGGGTGTACGTGGAGAGGGTGCTGCATGGGGCAGGGGTTGCTCTGTGTGTATGAAGAGGGTGCTGTGTGGGGCAGGGGTTGCTCCATGGGGAAGGATGTGTATGAAGAGTGTGCTGCTGTTGGGCAGGGTGTGCAGGGGGCAGGGTGCTGCATAGGCAGGTGCTTAAGGATCAGGGTGCTTTGTGGGGCAGGATGCATAAGGGTCAGGGTGCTTTGTGGGGCAGGGTGTCAAGTAGGGCAGGGCACTCAGGATGCCAGTGGGTCAGGGTGCTACCTGGGGCAGGGTGCACATGGAATGGCTACTGTCAAAGGTTAGAGGTCAGCCCCACTGCCTAGTTGCAGCCAATGTCCCAGAAGGAACAAGGGGCTCCTGTGGAGCTGGGAAAGCTCCTTCCCTGCTGTTGGGGGGTGTGTATGTAATGTCTCCCCTACCCTATGCACTGAGGGGTGGGGGGCTGCTGGGTCAGGATGCTGTCTCAGGTGGAGGGATCTCCTCTGGGATGGTGTGCAGGGTACACCTGGCAGCTCAAGCTTTCCTGACACCTCTGGCTCACAGTGCTTTGGAGCTGGGGGTCTTGGGGGGGTCTTGGCACGGGAGGGTGACATGGGGTGCATGGTGCATGGTCTGCCTGTCCTTTCCCTTTCTAATGTCCCTTCTGCATTCATGTCCCTGAGCATCACTGGGGCCCATAGGATGGTCTGTAAGGGGGCACAGTGGGGTTGGGTGGGTGTGAGAGCTTCTTGGGGCAGGGAATAGGGGGTTGCTCCCCAGCCTTAGCTGGCCAAGGCAGTGGGAGCAGGGCCAGGAAGCCGTCAGCACCGCCGGAACCAGATTAATGTCAGGAATTTCCTGCTGGGGAGAGGAATCCATAACATCAATGTGAAAAGCCAAAAAAAGAGATCATCCTGACCTGGATGGGGAGCTCAGAGGGCAGTGGGCTGGGTAGTTACACCCCTCACCAAAGCCTGCCCTGTGGGCAGCAGGGCGATGGGGGGTGTTGGGCGGGAGGGGAGGATGTGGGGAAGGTGCCCGAGCTGGGTGTTGGGCAACGGAGGGGGGGGTGCTCTGCAGCAAGGACCCCTCTGAATGCAGCCCCTGCCTAACATGGCTTTGCTCTCCTGTTGCAGAGAAGACAGGGAAGGTGCTGGGGGAGTTCTGCCGGTGCTACAGGGAACAGTATGGTGTAGCTCTCTTCAACAGCGTCCGCTATGAGATCGAGGGCAACGGGGGGCCACAGGCCCAGCTCCTCCATCGCAAGGTAAGAGCCCAGCAGGGAGCTCCTCTGCCCAGTGAGTCCAGATCAATGTTTTCCCCAAAGCCCAGCCACCTCCCCTCTCCCTGTTCCACCCATCTGGGGTGGGGTGTAGCCCTTGTGCCACTGGTCCTGCCCATCCCCGTGGTGTTGTGCACTGTCCGTGCAGCATGTGGGGCTCTCCAGGGAGGTTTTCTATCCTGGTTCATGCAAGGAGCACAGCCAGTAAGCAGGGGCAAGGGTCATAGCCCCCATGGGTGTCTGTGCCTGATGCCAGGGCTGGAGGGAGATCCCAGGACACCCTTGTGCACAGGGGAGCCCCTATCAGGGTGTACCAGGCTGTTGTGCCATCCTGCTTCTGGATGCAAATGAAGCTCCAGCCCAGGGAGGGGTAGGAACCCCCTGGCAGGTGTCCCTGACCACTGGGGGAAAGGAGGTGGCTCTGAGCTTGTTCTCCAGCAGCCACGTGTCTGGTGCTGGGCAAAAGGTCTCCAAACATCCTGCCCTATGGTTCTTGTTGCCTGTGGCTCCAGCACCTGAGGACATATCCTGTCCTCCCCTCCTGCCTCCAAAGGCAGAAGCACATCAGCCAGGGGCTCCTTGCTGGCAGACAATCTGGGGTTCCTCCCTGGTTGGTAGAGCTGCTGCCCTGTGGGTGCTCCTTGAAAGCAGGAGCAGATGTGGTTAAAACACCAAACCTACTTTTGATTGGGGTTTAAAGGGGTGGGGTTTATTTTAAGTAATCAAGAAATCGCATCTGAGCTCAGCTTCAAGCCCTGGGTGCTCAGAGTGGCTGTCTCCTTGGCCCACACTTGAAGGTGATACCTTGCCCAGGCACCTGTGCCCCATCTCCTCTGGGTGCTTGGGTGTGTTGAGCCAAAGGTGTAGGAGTTCCTGGGAAGGAGCTGGGTGCCCAACAGCCTCAACAAGGCTTCTCTTGGGTTCCTCACCCTTCCTTCAGCCCCCCCTGGGGGTACCTCCATCTCCAGCATGGTTGCTTCATTCCAAAGCTCCAGCAAGCAGCCCAGGAATGTCTGAGGAAGGGCAGCGATGCGGGGAGGTCGGGGACACCTGACGTGTGAGTCTTTTGAAATCCAGGAGAGAAACAGGACATTCCTCTTGTGCAATGGCCCATCTGCTGCCCCGTCCTCTGCCAGGGTTCCTGAGCACCACAGGGACCTGCGTGTCTGTGGGGTGGCTCTGCAAGGAGCAAGGGAGCATCTCCTCTAGCTGGGCTGTGCACTCCCCAGATACACCCCAAAAGGTGTGGGTATAGAGGAGGTGCCAGGGTAGTGGCCTCCCTGTCCCTGGGCACAGCCAGCTGGGATGTGGCATTTTGGGTTTTTAAAAGTTTTACTTATTTATTACTTTTTTTCTTATGGGGATGAGGTGCTCAGGGGCAGCTCCCATGGTGACCACCAGGGTCTGGTGCCCTCCTGGCCAGTGGGGCTGAGGTCCCAGTCACCTGAATTGCCAGTGACACTCAACAACGATGAGAACATGGAAGAAATGTTGGTGCTTTTGGCACCAGCAGCCCTGGTGTCTCCCACTCCCTCCTCTCCCAGCTGAACCCTGGAGCTGCCACATCCCAACCTGCTCTCACTCCCCATCACTCCCTGTCCCTATGGTGGGGGTGCAGGCAGTGTAGGGCCCCCCACCCATGCACTCCCCAACCCCCTCCCTGCCCAGCCCAGCAATTTGGCACATATCTGCCCGTCCCAAATATTTGCTGTGCTGGGGTGGTGCCACCTCCCGTGGGTGAGGAGGATGGGTGAGGAGGGGACAGCCACACACTGGGGCTCCTGGGAAGCTGGTGGCCGTGAGCCCAGTGACTTCAGAGCTGTTTATAAAGGGCTGATTCTCCTGGGATGAGCCACCCTGGCACCACCTGTCTGTCCCCAGCCTTGCTGGTGGCTTTGGGGTTTGGAGTCTCATTGCTGTCCCTCTGCCCTGCAAAAGCTTTGCTTTGTGCTTTCTTCTCCCCCTTCCAAGGCCTTTGGGAAGTGGGAAGGAGCAGTGAGGTGCTGTTTGCTGAGCCAAGCTGCTCTCAGAGCTCCCTTGGGGGGCTTGAGAAGGGCAGTGGAGCTCCTGGAGACCAGAAGATGGACAGAGCAGGGAGAGGAGAGGGAGAAGTCCTGGTGCTGGGTGCATGGCTGGTCCCATCTGATGGCCACCGTGGTGGATGGTGGGTGGCCATGGCAGGAGAGGTGGCTGCCGCACACTCCCGCCCTCACGAGAGCTCTCAGCTCTTGTTTATGTTCCTTGGGATCATAAAAATTCTTGGGACAAATTCTTGGCTCGCTCAGGCAGGCTGTGTTTGGGGTGGTGTAAACGCTGCTGGTGTGTGGGCCAGGAGGAGCTGCAGAGCTGGTGAGGGGCTCTCAGCTGGGGGGACGCTCTGGGGTGCAGAGTGTCCTCAGCCTGGTCCTCTCGCTTGTCCTTTGTGAAGTCCAGATCATTTAAGCATCATCTGGTTCTGGGCTTTTTGGGGTGTCTTCCTGCTTTTCCATGTCTCATCTGGAGACCATGCTAGGGCACAGCTTGGTTCCTGCCATCTGCAGGTTGCCTCTGACCTGCACCCTGACAGGACCAACAGGACAGGTTGATGGCTACTACTGAGCAGTACCACACATGCTCCCAACCCACCCAAAGCCAGGGAGATCACAGTAGTTGTGTGTGGGAAGAGCTGCTGCAGGGCTCAGCTCCAACCTGCTGCTTGGCCAAGTGAGGTCTTGTTGCTCAGCTCATCTTCTCCTGGGAAGGAGAAGGCAGGGACAGAGGTGTAACCACCACCGTGGTGATGGTTTCACTGAAGTGTGAGCAGCCCCTTGGAAGTTTTCTCGGGCTGTGAACATGGTAACCCCCAAAGTCATCACCCAGACACACTTATTCAGGCACCAGAATTTGCAATCCTAAGGAGATAATCCAATGGAGACCCTCAGCAGAGCCCTATCACAGAACAACCCACCCAAACACCATGAACAGACCCTGCTGAGCTCCCCACACCATGCTGTGGGTACCCAGCTGCCCCTCTCCCTACCCACCCATCGTGTGTCTGCTCCCCACAGGTCCCACTGGAGGATCATGTCATCTACTCGGGCAACCTCTTCCAGTACATCGAGGAGAACAAGAAGTGGAGGAACCGGTTCTGTGTGGTCCCACACAACTACGGCCTGGTCCTCTACGAGAACAAACTGGTGAGGGCATCACCTCCAGTGAGCACAGCTTCAAAAGTGGGGCACACACCCCATCATGTCATGGCCGTGCTCCCCATGGACCATTGACCATCTTCTTTTTCTTCCCAGGCCTATGAGCGGGAGCTGTCTCCCCGTGTGTTGGTGAACAGTGCTGGCTACAAGATCCTCACCTCTGTGGACCAGTACCTGGAGCTGGTGAACAGCAGCCTCCCTGGTGAGTGGTCCTGGGGGCTGTGGAGTGAGGAGGGATGTGCATGGTTGCTGCTGGGCTTCCCCTGGGCACCTCTGGGAAGGGGGCATCCCCAGGGACCTTCTGGAAAGGGTGGTTTTGGGGTGTGGGGCTGTAGGGATGGAGAACAGCCCTGTACCCACTGTGGGGTGTAGGGCGCAGTGTGAGGTGTCTGCTGCTTGGGTCCCACCACAGCCAGCAAGGATGATGTGTCTGTGGCTCTGTGAGGGCTGCCCCAAGCTGCTGCCACCTCCCTCTTCCAGGTGAAAGCAGCAGCTCCCTCTCCTCCATCCAGACCACCACAGTCACTGTTCTCCTGCCCTGGGTCCCTAAGGGCCAGGGCACCCCCCAGGGAGCAGAATTGAAGCTGGTGACACAGCCTGTGGAGGGCAGCAAGCACTTTGCTGCTTCAGGGCATGCAGCAGGGTCAGGCCAGCAGCTCTGGGGAGGGTTTCACGCTGAAAATAATGTTTTTTATTCACTTTTTCTCCAATTTTTACTTCTGCTGCTTCACTTTCACAGCCCCTAGTGCTGGGAGGGGGTGGTGGGTGGACACCCCCTACCCTGCAGCATCCTCTTCTGCTCCTCAAAGCATTTTTCCCCCTTCCACAGGTGTGACACCCAAATCAGGACACTCCCCCATCGTGAAGTGCCCCACGGATTTCCCCCTCATCCTCTGGCACCCCTATTCCCGACACTATTACTTCTGTGTGATGACAGGCAAGGAGCAGGAGAAGTGGAGGGCAGTTTTCCAGGACTGTGTGCGGCACTGCAACAATGGTGAGGGCTGCTGGAGGGGGGACATGGGGACTCTGGGGTGAGGAGAGCAGGTCCTCCTGCTCCTGAGGGTGTTGGGGACCAGTGGAGCTGGGGAAGGGTCTGGAGCAGGAGTGTGGGGAGGAGCAGCTGAGGAACCTGGGCTTGTTGAGCCTGGAGAGAAGGAGGCTCAGGGGAGACCTTCTAGCTCTGACAGCTCCTGACAGGAGGGTGGAGCCAGGTGAGGTCAGACTCTGCTCCCAAGGAAAAAGCAACAGGACATGAGGAACCAGCCAGAAGTTGCCCCAAGGGAGGTTTAAGTTGGAGCTGAGAAACAATTTCTTCCCCTTGAGGGTTGTCCAGGCCTGTCCCAGGCTGCCCAGGGCAGGGGTGGAGTCTCTGTGATGCCTGGAGGGGTTTCCAAGCCGTGGAGATGTGGTGCTGAGGGACATGGGTCAGTGGTGTCCTGGCAGTGCTAACAGTTGGACTCAAGTCCAACTTAAAGGTCTTTTCCAACCTAAACAATTCCATGACTCTGTCACTGTGACCCTGAGATGGTTGGGTTGAGTTTTGGGCCAAAGAGGATAGTTTGGAGGTTGAGTGGAGGAACTGGCTGGGAGTTGTTGAGCATCCCTGAGCACTCCATCTTCCCTCTGAGCAAGGTGGGGAGAGGGAGGGAGAGATCCAGTCACCCTGGGACATCCCTGTGCCTGGCAGGCAGTGCTCACAGGAGCCAGCACTGAACCTGGCTCAAGAGACACACTAATGTCTGTTTTCCACCCTGAGATAGAAGATATTTGGTAATTAAAACCACCCAAACCCCACCATCCTGCTCCTCACCCCACGGGCTGTGGCAAGTGTGGGCAGCTGGGGCTGCGGGCAGAGGGATGAGGGGCAGGGGCAGGACCTGCCTCCCATGGCAGTGATACTCTGGCAGGAAAAGATGATTTTCCTGCTTGGCTGTGGCCTCTCAGCTCCTGGTGAGATGATTCCTGGGGAAGGAGGTGCCAGTGCTGATACCTACTCAAAATCAAGTGGTTTTAGTGGGCAGAGAGAGATGCTGCCTATTTTTTAAGTGCTTCTTTCACTCCCAGGAGTGAGGAATGGGGTTGGATCTGGAACCTGGGTTTAAATGGAGGGTTTCCATCCTTCTCTCATAGAGTAAATCTTCTCAGACCTTTGCTCCTGCCCTTCCTGTTGGTGCACAGAACACATGGGGGTGAGCTGGGGGGTGCCTGAGCTCGTGAGGATGGGTGTGTTCCAGAAGCCCACCCTGGGTCTGAGCTCCTTTGAGTGGGGGGGGGCTGGGGGCAGTGACCCCTCTAGATGCTCATCTCCCCTGGATGCTGCTGCACATGGCTCAGCACCCTGGGACCCCCCAGTGCTTACTGGCTGGAGCACCCAAAACCAGGGCACCATGAGCAAAACCAGCTCCAGATAAAGCAGAGTCAGTCTCTCCTGCTAACAAAAAAACAGTTTATTTATTTTTAATTCCCCCCTTGGCTGCTGGGTGCTGCTGGGGGGCAGGGGAGAACTGGGAGCCCCTCACCATCCCTGCTGCCAGCTAGAGCTGTGCCATGAAATCCTCTTTTCCTCCTCCTCCTGATGCAAAAGCCCCTGAGGGGTGGGCAGTGATATGGGGAAGGCTATGTGGTGGGGGGGGGGGACTCTGCCTTTCTACAGCCTGGATTCTCCTGCTAGATGGTTCTTCCTTCCCAAGCCTTATTTCTACCCCTCGCTGCCCCTGCAAGGTCTGAGATACTGTTTCAGTTTCCATGAAAGCTCTTTTGTTGTTGTCGAGCTCTTTCTATCTTTTTTTTCCTCTCTTTTTTTTTTTTTCCCTTAAATTAGAGGCTCTGTTTCTGCCTCCACTTGCGATTAGTGTGGGAACTTCCACCTCCCTTTTTAAAACTGTCTTTTTGTAACACCAGCTCTTCTGTGAGGACATGGATTATCACTCCTCACGTGGGACGTGTCCAGCCTGGGTGCCCTTGAGCTGCTCCAGCCATGTCCCTTGCCCTGCAGGGTGGCACATGGGGCCAGAGCAGTGCCCACCCCTCTGGCTCTTGCCCCTTGATGTGGTCAGTCAGTTGTGGCTTGGACAAAAAGAGGCTTCAAACTCATATTTCTTCCTCAGCACCATCCCCTAGCGAGAGGAGATGATCCTGTGCCATGAGCTGGGTAAACTTTGAGAAAGTCAAGGTGCAGCATAGGACCCAAGTCTGGGTGCTGGGTTCTCCCACCCTATGATGCACCTTTGTCCCAGGAGCCTTGCCATGGTAGGGTCCAGGATTGGGCTGTTACTTCCTATCCTCCCCCCCACAAGACAAGGACTGATTAGCTTCTTATTAATTAAGCAAACTCATTAGATTATCCCAGTGAGGTGGCACGGTGGCTTCTTGCTTGTCCCTGGACAGGGCATAGGGCTGGAGACATGTCCCTGCAGCCAGAACCCACTGTCCTCAGCCAGGGATGAGTGATCCTGGTGGGGCAGATCCAGGTGGCTTCTCCAGAGGCAAAGTCTCCATGGTTTGTAGGATGAGGTTTGGCTGGAGCAGCTCTGCCAGGAAGCTGAAGCCTGTACCAGGCTGTCCCACCCTGGAGGTAATGCTGAGTTCCAAGGAGTGAGGGATGGATAAGCACTGAGCCCTGACAGCTCAGCCCACCAACCACTGAGAAAGGGGCAGACTTGACTTTCTCAGCATTTGGTGGGGTTTTTTTCACTCCTCTGTGTATTAAGCTGCCCTTTGGGAAAAGCTGCTTAGGCTTGGAGATGAATGTAATCACCTTAGAAAAATCCATGTGCTGGAAAAGATCTGTCCTTACTCCTGGCTGTCCCTCCTGGAGAGAGACAAACCATCCTTGGCTGCATCTCCCCAGCTTGCTGGGCTCTGCGGGGACATTCTTTGGGAGCCTCTGAGCAGGGTGGCACTGCTGGGGGACCCTTTTCCATGGGGCCACCCTGGGCTCAGGTCCCATCCTGCTTCCCTCCTGCCAGGGGTCCTGGAGTGGGGACCAGAGTTGGGGTGCTGGTGGGGTGTTCACTCCCAGGAGTGTTTCCACATCCAGAGTCTGGAGACCCCCGTGCACCCTCAGGGGGCACTGAGCCCCTGCTCCTGCCAAGATTTTGGGGCTCACTGAGCCCCCAGGTCCCTGTGCATCCTTGGGAGTCACTGAGCCCCCCCATCCTGTCCCAGCCCCTCCTTCTGGGTGCCTCTCTGCCAACTGTGCCAGCTCTGAAGAGGATCAGTCTGTGGACAGAGTGGGGCACCCCTGCCAGCCACTGGTGTATTTGGGAGGCTGCTGCCTCCCCACCCAGTCAGAGGCAGCAGCTGGCGATGGGATCCTGACAGCCAAGTGGGCTCCTTGCTGGGCCCAAGCAAGGGATGGACCCCCTGCAAAGGTGGGCTGGGGCTGCTGGAAGGAGCTGGGCTGCTCACTCATCCCCAACCCCTCTGCAGGGATCTCTGAGGACTCCAAAGTGGAGGGTCCAGCTTTCACGGACGCCATCCGCATGTACCGCCAGTCGAAGGAGCAGTACGGTACCTGGGACATGCTGTGTGGCAACGAGACCCAGGTGAGCACCTCTCCTCTCAAAGCTGGGGGGGGGGGGGGGGTCCTGGCTGAGCAGGGTCCCCCAAAAACCTCTTGCCTTTGCAGGTCCTGAGCAACCTGGTGATGGAGGAGCTGCTCCCCGAGCTGAGGACCACCATCGGCCCCCGGCTGAAGGGCAAAGCCCAGGAGCGTCAAAGGACCTGGATCCAGGTGTGGAGCTGGGGCTGCTGTGGAGGGGGGGGCGGGGGTCATGGTGGTGTAGACCAGTGGTGGTCCCCAGGACTCAGTACTGGGGCCTGTTCTCTTCAATATCTTTATCGATGATCTGGATGTAAAGGTATCCTCAGTTTGCAGATGGCACCAAGTTAGGTGGGTGTGCTGAGCTGCTGGAGGGTAGGGAGGTTCTACAGATGGGTCTGGCCAGGCTGGATTGAGCAGCAGAGGACAATGGAATGAAGTTCAACCAGGGCTGGGTCCTGCTCTCAGGTCACAACAACCCCCCTGCAATGCTCCAGGCTGGGGGAAGAGCAGCTAGAAACTGCCCAGCAGAAAAGGACTTGGGGAGGTGGAGTGCCCATGATCCCTGGAGGGGAGCTGTGGTGCTGAGGGACATGGGCCAGTGGTGCCCTGGCAGTGCTGGGGAAATGGTTGGACTCAAGGATCTCAAAAGTGCTTTCCAACCAAAACAATCTGATTATTCTTTTCCCTGAATCTACAATCACTGCCTGCCCTCCCCCCTGCACAGCCTCTGCTCTGGGGGTGGCCATGCTGGGAACCTCCCTACCCACTGGGCTCAGTGCCCACAGGCTTCCCTGCCCCCTGCATCACCCCCTCTCCCGGCCCCCACCAAAGAAACCACCCTTCTTCTCCACCGTGGCTTTTTAAAGCTCCTTGTTGTGCCCTGCTCAGTCCTGCCCAGCCCTGCCTGGCCCCTGGGACGAGGGAAGCCAAAGGGAGGAAGCCCAGCCCCAAAGCAAAACTCGTCCTGACTATATTTAGAGAGCCATTTTTAGAGCAGCCCAAGCTAAATCCAGCCCAAACCCTTGCGAAACACTGAGGGCTCTTCAGAACTGCCCCTTGAAACCTTAAGAAGCTGATGGATCATCAGCCAAAGGCTCATAAAGTGCTGCTGGAGCAACCTAAAAAACACACAAACACTGCTTTTTTTCCATGCCCTGCTCTTAGCTGCAAGGCTGGGAAGCTCCAGGGAGTGGAGGACACACAAGGATCTGCCTCCTGCCAGCCCCAGGTTATGATGTTTGGCTGCAAAGTGAGTGTGAAGCTTCAGAGAGCAGCT
Organism: Corythornis vintsioides; assembly: GCA_025447755.1. Taxonomy (NCBI): domain Eukaryota; kingdom Metazoa; phylum Chordata; class Aves; order Coraciiformes; family Alcedinidae; genus Corythornis; species Corythornis vintsioides. Next base: position 5,425 of record JAOEGS010009019.1, on the reverse strand, counting down.
CCACCCCCTTTGTGGGTTTGGCTCATGAGACCCCAAGGACCCCTGCTGAGGGTGAGCAGGACAGGGCACAGCTTTCAAATGAGGTCAGGGGGTCTCCTCTCTGGCCCACCAGCATCTCTAGACCAGCAGAATTCCCAGACCACCAGCATCCCAAGACATACATCACTCCCAGACCACCAGCATTGCTGGACCACCAGAATCCCCAGACCACCATCATCCCCAGACCACCAGCATCACTGAAGCTGCCTGGACCAAGTTGGCTGACAGAGGCAGTGCTCAGTTGTGTGCCCCTCATGCACCACTTCCAATTAGCTTCTGCACTATGGGAACTTAATCTCACCCAGTTGGAGGGGCCTTGGATATGGAAAACCTACTTCCAGGCTGCGAGGAGGGGGTGAAGGTTTGGTAGGTGCTGCAGGCGTCTGGTACTGGAGATGATGGTTGAGTGGGGCAGCAGGAGGTGTGAAGGGCAGCTGAGAACTTAATCTCTCTCTCACCAGATCTCAGATGCTGTCTACAGAATGGTCTACGAGCAGACCAAGGCCCAGTATGATGCAGTCACAGTCAAGTGTGAAGAGGAGAGACCCCAGATGGAAAGCACCATCCGCACAGATATGGACCAGATCATCACTTCAAAGGAGCACTTGGCCAGCAAGATCCGAGGTACAGCCCCGCAGGGGGACGTGGTGGCCTCCATGGATGTGTGGAGCTGTGCTCATGACGGGCTCCTGGAGTGGCATCACTGGTGTGGCTGTCCCTGGGGTACAGCATGACTTCTGCCAGCATGGTCTGGAAGCCTCGAGGAGATGGCAGCAGCTGCAGAGTGCATGTCCTCATTGGCATTGTCCCAGGAGGTGGGGCACAAGGTGGGCAGTGACCCCCCCAGAGCAAGTACAATGGGTACAATACAGACTTAGGGCCCTCTGCAAGAACCCCTTACGTTGTCCTGTAGGTCTGGGAGGCTTCTCCTGGAGAGGCTTGGGGAGAGGGACAGGTCCCCCTTCCTAGGGTGGGTTTCTCTTGAAGAGCTGGAAGGGCAGGGCAGGAGCCTCACCATGCTTATCTCTGCTCTCTGCCCAGCATTCGTCCTCCCCAAAGCAGATGTCTGTGTCCGTAACCATGTCCAGCCCTACATCTCTTCCATCCTGGATGCCCTGATGACCCCCACGAGCCAGGGCTTCGCTGAGGTGAGGGAGGTGTTCTTCAAGGAGGTGACAGACATGAACATGAACATTGTCAACGAAGGTGGCCTGGAGAAGCTGGTGGAGGTGAGACCTGGTGATGCTCCTTGAGGGTTGAGGGTGGCCGGGCCAGTCCTGCCACGATCCTCAGTGTGGGCAACACTGAGGCTGAGAAAAGACATGGATAAGAGTCCTTTGTGGGGTGGTGTGTCCCAGCCCTGAGTGCATGGAGAGGCTGTCCTGCCCTGCTGAGCCTGGCTTTGTCCCCAGTACATGGAGAAGCTCTCCCACCTGGCCTTCCACCCCGTGAAGATGCAGTCATGCTACGAGAAGATGGACCATCTGAAACTGGAGGGTCTTCAGCAACGATTTGATGTCTCCAGCACATCTGTCTTCAAGCAGAGGGCCCAGATCCACATGAGACAGGTGGGATGGGGACTGAGGACAGAGGGCTGGAGAGTGGAGGCAGGGTAGGGAGCCCAGGCCGCTCCAACCTTGGCAGGGATGTCCATCCTGGCTCAGGGACCTTCATGTTGTTGGCACCCAGCTAAGGGTGTGTGGTGGATCTGGCATCCCCTTTGGTCTGGACGCTGAGCAGGGATGGGGTCCAAGGGTGGGCAGCAGAGTGGGGCACCCCTCCAGCATGGACTCAGCATCCAGACTTCAGCATCACAGCACAGCTGCCCCTTTGCTTCTGAGCCCAGTGGCACCATTAAGTCCAGTAGCCCAATTCTGGGGTCTGATCCAACCAAAGAGGATGGTGCAAACCAACTTTAGGTGCCCTCCTCCCTCAGCACCCTTGGTACCCACAGTGGACCCCGTGGATGCCACGCTGGGATAACGGGGACATTGCCAGTGTGAAGGCTCATCTTGATGTGGCCATGCTCCAAAAAAAGGGACCCAGGGTGGGTTCCTTTGTGTCCCCCTGACCCTCTGCCTCTGCCCACAGCAAATGGATGACGCCGTCTACACGTTTGAGACGCTGCTGCATCAGGAGCTGGGCAAGCTGCAGGGCAAAGAAGACTTGTGCAAGTCCATCCAGCGCATCCTCGAGAGGGTGCTCAAGGTACGTCAGGGCCTCTGGTGGCCTTTGGTGACTTTGTTCCAAAAGAGAAAGCAGCTCTGGAAGAGGCCAGGAGGGACCTGACCCATTTCAACAAAAGGCTTTTGGGGAAATAGTTCTTTATATGGAGATTTTCTTGCCTGTTGTTGGGATGTGAAGCAGGTGAGTAGGAAAACACCTGGAGGACTCAGGTCCCCTCTGACCACAGGTGCTGCTCTAAAAGCCACCCAGGATCCAGACTGGCCCCAGAACCCTTCTGCAGACAGCCCTGGAGGAGCTGCCTCCTACCTGGGCTTAGGCACCCCAGGAACCAGCTGGAGAGGATTTGGGGCAGAGAGCAGAGGGACCTGCTCATACCTGTGAAGTTGGGTCAGGGGGAGCAAATCACAGGGGGTTGTGCCCATGGGGAGGGGAGATGCTGCCCTGTTCACCCCCTGCCAGCCCTCACCCACCCAGGGCTGCCCTCAACTCACCCCACAGAAATACGACTACGACAGCAGCACCGTGAGGAAGAAGTTCTTCAGGGAGGCCCTGCTGCAGATCACCATCCCATTCCTGCTGAAGAAGCTGGCACCCACCTGCAAGGGGGTAAGATTTGGGCTGGGGGTATGGGAAGGACCACCCACCCCCTCTCTCCCATCCCTCCGGGCTGAGCGGCCTCTCCCTTCCCCTGGCAGGAATTAGCCAAGTTTCAAGAGCTGATCTTTGAGGACTTTGCCAGCTTCATCTTGGTGGAGAACACTTACGAGGAGGTCGTGCTACAGTCGGTGATGAAAGACATCATGCAAGGTAGGGGCTGTGGGACCTGCTCACCCCCGAGCCTCAAGAGTGGCTGTTGGGTGCAGGTGGTGAAGCCAAGCCTGGAGAGCCCATGATGGGTGCTAGGGACTGCAGGAGAGAGGGGTCACCCTGAGCAGGGTGCTGGGGGCTGTATGCAGAAAGGATGACCCTAAGCAGGGGCTGTATGAGGCAGGGGTGACCCTAAGCAGGGTGCTGTATGAGGCTCTGTTTTCCTCTGCCAGTGGTTGGGGGGGTGGTGTGATGCTGAACCCTCTGCCTAGCTCCAGACACCTTTCCCTGCACCCTCCAACACAAGGGGCAAACCGGGAGAGGTGCCCACACCCAGCAGGCACAGCCCCGTCCCCCGCAGCCCATCTGACATGTCTCTGGCTGTCCCCAGCTGTGAAGGAGGCGGCCGTGCAGCGGAAGCACAACCTGTACCGCGACAGCATGGTGATGCACAACAGCGATCCCAACCTGCACCTCCTGGGCGAGGGCATCCCCATCGACTGGGGCGAGGAGTACAGCGGGCAGCCCGAGGCCGAGCCAGACACCGACAAGCGCCGCAGGGCCAAGCAAGTGGTGTCAGTGATCCAGGACGACGAGGGGGTCCTGCCCTACGAGGTGGCGGCCGAGGTCCTGCTGCCGCCCAGCTCCCCGGAGCCAGTGGTGACAGAGGAGCCGGGGGCAGGGTCGGCACCGAGCAGCATGGGCCGGGTGGAGGAGATCCGGGAGGCGCTGGCAGAGCTGAGCCCCGGGAACGGGGATGAGGAGCTGGCAGAGGAGCAACTGACGAACGGTACCGATGGCCCACGGAGGAGCGATGCCACCGAGGAGGTGGCAGCAGGGTCTGTCCAGGGTGATGTCCCCCTGCAAGGGTCAGCTGTGGAGGGGGACGGGGTGCACAGCGCCACACCAGAGTCTCCTGGAGCTGAGGTGCCGTCAGGGGCTGGGGTGCAACACATTGCAGAGGCATCACTCGTGCCTGGAGCCCACATCCCGTCGGGAGCAGGTGTGCAACACGTGGCACCATCACCCAAACCCAGAGCTGATGTCCCATTGGGGGCTGGCCTGCAACACGTGGCACCGTCACCCAAACCCAGAGCTGATGTCCCCTCGGGAGGTGGGGTGGCACATCCCACACCAGCGTCACCCGTGTCGGCACCACCCGATGTCCCAGTGAGGGCCAGCGTGCAACGTGCTGCACCAGCGTCACCCAAAGCCAGCACTGATGGCCCGTCAGAAACCAAGGTGCCCCCTGCCACACCAGCATCACCCGCAGCTGGCGCCGAGACCCCATCACTATCTCCTGGGATGACTTGCCACCAGCCCAGTGACAAGGAGACGGGTGAGGAGGTGGCCTCTCCAGGCAGTGAGTGCAGCCCCCCACAGCCCACGGGCACGACAGAGAGCGGTGAGGGGGTGCAGACTGAGTTCTAGCCCCGGGTTCCCCCCCCACCCTGCACCGCTGTGGACTGGCACCAGTGATGGTGGGGGTTGGGGTAGGGGGAACAGGACCCGCTGCACTGCCAGGGATGGAGAGCGGCGTGTGAGGAGAGGGAGGGGGATGGGAAACACCGCGACCTTACTGTCTAGGTGAGGGGGTGGGGTCCCTGCTGCTGTGCAGGGCTGACTACAGGCAAGTGGTCCTACTGGGTCAGACTGGGGGAGGCCCCTGGCCCAGCACAGGGCACCCCCTGCACTCTGCTCTGTCCTTCTTCTGCCTTATTTCCTTTTCTACTGAAGAGATGCTTTATCTGCCCCCCCCAGCACAAGTGCCTGGGGCTACCAGGGGGAGGCTGGCACTAGCCCTGCTGTGCTGGGTGTGTGGGATGCTCCCATGGACCCCATCTCCTGCCCAGGAGCCCACCCACCACCATCCCACCCAGCCAGCCCCAGTGGGAACAGGGTCTGAAGGGGAACGATGGAAAACATGATGGTGTCCAAGGACATGGCAACACTGGGCAGCTTGAACCCTGCCAGTGGGGCAAGAGCAGGGGAAGGTGTGAGCTGATGGCACCCAGGGTGGGCTCGTGGCAACCCCCAGAACCCAATACTCATCTCCAGCCACCTCACCCTGGGTTCTTCCAGCAGCTATTTAATACCAGAGCACAAACTGGGAGGAGAAGGTGCCAGTTTTGCCCGGCAGGACTGGGCTGCCTCTGGGCTCACCCTGCAGCCCAGGGATCCAGCTCCCTCCAGAGCTCCCCAGCACCACCCACTGATGGTTTCCCCAGCTCTTGGGCTTTGCAGGTTTTGGCCCCTGTGGTGATGGGTGAGCAAAGAGCTGGTGTCTTCACAACAGCTTTGCTGGAACCCCAGTAGCCCTGTCTGCCATGGGGATGGGAGGTGGGACTGGCACAGCAACCCCCCCCCTGCAAAGCTGCTCAAAGCCACTGAG